>VUQS01077001.1:4237-21436 GCA_015108495.1 Heterochromis multidens
TTCTGAATTCCATGGATATCTTTTTATATCCTTTTCCTGTTTTATAAATTTCAACTATCTTCTCCCGCAGATCCTTTGATAATTCTTTTGCTTTCCCCATGGCTCGGAATCCAACAACGTCAGTGCAGCACTGAATGAAACATGCAGCAGTCTGTCTGGAGCCCAGAAACTCACTGACTAATGGTTACCTTTAGTAGTCATTTAAACCTGTGTGTGTCAACTTGTGTGTATGTTATCCAGCCAAAACTTCAAGGGTATGTAAACTTTTGATCAGGGTCATTTGGATAGTTTCTGTTGTCGTTATGATTTAAAAAGGACCAACCACTAACCATGAGTGAAAGAAAAGTTTTTGTATTATCATTCATATTCTCTGAAAAATTGCAAAAAAAATCCTAAATTCTGCCAGGGTATGTAAACTTATGAGCACAACTGTAATTGGCACATTTTAAATTATCACAGAAAAACGGTGAACACGGAAGACCACAAACTGTTCTGCAAACATTTAATGATTCATGAGCACCATTCAATAACACATAGGAACTCAGGTCTCAAATACATGATACAAAGTATAAATAAACACCTGCTGAGCAGTAGAACACAGCCCTAAAAAACATCCAAGAATACCTGAGGATCATGTAACGTGCTATTCTCAGGCACAATGACATCCTGGGATAAACATTCCTTTTGCAGTGTAGCACTGGTATGAGAGGAACATGTCTCTATTAACTCTTTGGCCTTGAGGAGAACATTATGTTGACTCAATGGGGAAAAGCTCAGGCCACTGGTTCCAGTCTAGGAAGATGGTGCAGACTCCACTGTAGAACCAAAGTCTTGGCAGGGAGCACTCCACCTCCCAAGTGTCGGATGCTCGGTTGTAAACCTCCACTTCCACCCCATAGTCCCCCTCCATACCTTTCCAGTGGCCTCCGGTGACAAACAGCTTTCCATCCAGTGATACAAGGCCACCATTCTCATGGAGCATGTGCAGAAGCTGGACCTAAAGAAAGGGAAAAGTAGAAGTATTACTTAAAAGTTCAGGTTTGAGGAGTACAACTGATTATTTTTGCTAAAATAATGATAAATTAACATTCATGCAAATGGGTGTATTATTTAACTTGCAGTCAGCAGTGATATTAAACCCACCTTCTGCCACATGTTTGCCTCTGGATCATACACGTAGACTTTCTTAGTGTTGTCAGCAACCAGATATATAGTTCCATCCACACAGACAGAACGAGGAGAGGACAAATACTTTGGGATAAAGGGTGAACATATGTTGATCCAGTTATCTACAAAGAAAAATACAATACATATATTAATTAGTAGACTAAAGCACAAACAAACATTCAAACTGAATTATCCATCATGGCACTTAATTCAGTTTTAACATAAAAATGCTATAAAGTAAATCCACTAACTCCAAAGGAAAAGATGTGACAGGAGACACAAAGAAAAGATAAACACTGAGAAACAAAAGCCCAAAATAAGATCAGAAACTGCAATGACTTCCAAATCTACTAGAAAAGTTTTCTCCAGTGAATTATCAGAAAAGAAATCAAACATCCAGGTTACCAATCCTTGTTTCTCTTTCTCTGTGTCATAGAGATAAAAATGATGCAGTTTTGCTTTTGAAACTATATTCCATGTGTCTTGATGCATGCTCAATAATCCAGGTAAAAGAATCCCAAAAAGCTGAATCTGTTCATCTGGACGTAGCTTTTTTTTTAGTGGGAGAAACGTTTCGTCACCTCTGGTGACTTCTTCAGTCTCAGCTGACTGCAGGTTTCCCCAACCTTATAAACAGTACATTTGCATAATGACTGAAACCAGCACCATTGACTAACAATGGGCCATGAGGTCAGTTTCATGATAATTAGTATGCAAATTGTCATGACCATTGATCAATGGCCATGAGTACCATTCACAGAGATTGACCTCATGGCCCATTGTTAGTCAATGGTGCTGGTTTCAATCATTATGCAAATGTTAGAATGAAGCAATTACTGCTATAAAGAAAACTGAAAGAAAAATGGAAAACAGCATATTATTCAAAGGGGTGTCCCCTAAAATTAAGGTACAAATGAATCCACCAATGGGACTGCAGGCATTATAGAAACACTGTGAACATTTGAATTTCAGAAAAAAACTTCAAATGAGAAATATGAGGTTATTGTGCTCAGAGCATTCTTACCTATGACAGGGTTGTAGCACTGCATGGTCAGTGCATTGTATTTCACTGCACATGATCCAATCACGTAGAGTTTCCCCTGACAAGCTGTGGCAGTAAAGTTAGTCACATACTTTAAAGCGGGGCCAGTCATAGCCCAGGTATTGTTATAAGGGTCGTAGTGCTCAACCTCAACTCGGTCCGACGTTGTACCTAAAGAGGAAAAATTAGCGCTCATAACATTAGATAGTCATATTTAACCTTCAGTTGACCAAATGCGGTAATTTAATATCCTGACCACATATTTCTTTGAGCCACTGTGATATTTTTAATCGTAAAAATGTTTCCTACCATGAATTTGCCAATTTATTTCTCCTATCACTTTTCATAGCTTTTTTTGTTTTTTAATGCATATTGGCTCACTGGTGTAACCTGGATAATGGAAAGTTTTTTAATGTTATAGGTTTTGTGTATTGTAATTTTCCACTCATAAACACTATATGGTTCACTTAGTGATTACGACCAAACATGGGTTTATGATGCAGAAGCCTTTATTCAAACACTTAATGCTGAAAGTGACAATGGAAGTATTTCGAATACGTCACATCTCCAAAGAAGCTGTTTGTTTCAGTTTAGTTTGGAATGGCAGTATCAAATTAACAAAAGAGGAAAAAATAGCCTGACAATAATGACTTTAATGTAATTTGTTGTTGATCAAAGTATTATGGCGTCACCTCTATCTGTATATTTTAGTGTTAAAATTATACTAATACATAATTCACTTGGACATTCCTTAAGCTTTAAAGCTGATTCAGTGTTTTAGTATTACTGAAAGATTCAAAAGTCTGTTTTGTAAGACATAACAGACAAGGCTTGTCTCAATAAATGTCATTTTGTTCATACATTTTGTGTTTATTTAACTTCTTTTTGCATAAAAATGATTTATCTGTCCCAGATAAAGGAAATGGTATGAAAAACACAAACATAGCCATTTAAAAAAGCCTTCCTGTCATAAATAGCCCCTCTTGGTCATTTTAAAATAATTTGGTTGCTGGAGGGTTAAAGAGAGTTGCAGCAACATCCATTACAGGTCCCCTGTTGTAAGAAGTGGGCCATACCTGACAATATTTCACAACAAGAGAAAAATACAAGCCAATTCTTAAAAAACCTTGGAGAAGCTGAAGTAAGCAGCTAGACAGGAGATTATCTTCTGTATTTTATCAGAGTTTTCTATTATGCTGCAGATTTAAGGCACCACATGCAAAGCCAAGATTTATTTATTTTTACCTCCAATGACGTAAATCTCTCCATTGAGTGTTGCTGATGTGTGATTAGTCCGAGGCCGGAGCATAGGTGCGACAGTAACCCATCTCCCCTCTCTTGTGATGTACTTCCAGGTTTCTGTGGTCGACCAGGTGTTGGTATTCGAACCTCGTGAGCCCCCTGTCAGGCAAACAGGAACACCTTGTCAGAAGTCTGACATTGTTTTAGATTCCTTATAAAAGAAACTGGAGAGCTACACTCTAAACTTTCTGTTATTTGCCATTTATCCTTACAGTTTAACTCACCTGTGACATACACATCATTGTTCAAGGAAACCATGGAGTAACCCCACTTGTTGGGATTAGGGAAATTAGGGAGCTCATGCCACCGTTCTGCAGAGAAAAATGACTTAAAGTTGAGAATCATTCAGAGAGTAAGTGATAAACTATTCACAAATACAACATTCAAAGGACAAATGCATTGGAGGGAAATTAAGCAAAGACATACTGTCCAAGTAACTTTTTGGCAGATCCATAACTCCTGGCCAGTTTTTGTGCCTCCACATAAAAACAGGAATCTTAAAATGGCTTTTAAAAAAATCTTTTTCTTAACATCCCATGTGCAAAACATAACATAGATGCCTTCTTCCAGCCTGCCCAATAAAAATACTCAGTTCAGGAACTGAGAAGATGATCCAATTTTGTCACATCCAGACCACATTTCTGAAGGGCCATTTTTCTGTCAACACTGTATTTAACGACCTACAGCATCTGCCAAACTGGTTTGAGGAATCCCACAGACATTTTCCAACAAATTTGAAAATTAAAATGGAATCTGAACTTAAACAAACTTGAAATTTTGATAGAGGGGAAAGAATATTTTTACTGGTCTTTGTGTTGTAGAAGGCACAGTTCCTGGGCTGCAGTCTTTCCAGCCTTGGGTCTCTATCCTCATCTTCATCAGAGTCATCTTCATCATCTGAGTCATCCATTGAATGACCTCCCATTACAAAGAGAACTTCTTCTAGGTTTGGTTGTGGACTCTGAGAGTTGAATCTGTCCACATGTTCTGGTGCTAACTCCATTTTCTAGAAAAGTACAATTTTATTTTAGAATTGACTTAGACTAAGCAAACAAGGAGGAAAGAAAAAGGATGTATGAATTCACTAACCTCTCTATAAATTTTTTCCACAGCCTCCGTACAGCTGGGAGAGGCCTGCAGCAGACTGTCCTTCAGCAGGGTGTCAGTCAGGTAATCTAGGCTGAGCAGAGAGAGACGGGACAGGGTGAGGAGCTCAGGAAGGTGGCAGAGTCGAGACTCCTTGTGGTACCTAACCCATTTCAGGATGGCCTCCACACGAGTGCACTCTGACCGGATTTGTAGTCTTTCATCAGACAGGCAGGAGATCAGCCTATCTTTTCCCAAAAATAGAAACTCCTCACCCTGTTGTACAGCCTCAAAGTTCTCCAGGAGGAAGGCCCATGCTTTGGCAACCACCTCAGGACAGCCATGAATCTCCCCAAACTCCAGGATTCCCAGGCAATTTGTTGCATCGATCTGATGCTGGAGGTATCGGCTGCACACAGCTCGCACCGTCTGAAACTGCAGCTTGCTTGATGTGCAGATCAACCCCTCCACATTGTTCTGGTTGATAGTCAGTTTGCCTGTGTAGGCAAAGTCAAGCAAGTAGCTGAGGATATCAGGATCCACATCATGAAGCTCCACGCGTGCTGCTATGCTCTCTACAAAGTCCCCTGAGAACATGCAGTGAAAGTACATGCTACAGAGCGCCAGCACGCCACGGTGACAGGGGAAATCCCGCCCTCCCGCGCTCAGAGTCACATCCACAAGTTTGGGATGAGAGCAGAGTGAACGCAAGCCCTCGAGCATGCTCTGAGGATGGGAGGACAGGCAAAAGTCCAGGTCATCCACATTGCGCACCATGTTCAACTTCACTTTAAAATGTAGCTCAGATCTTCTTTCAGCTGGGTTGGTAAACAACTGAGTTTAGCAGTTACCTAAAAGTGCAGAGAATACATATAAATATGAAGAAGAAGATCTAAACAATGTTAATTTCTTACAAAAGATCAGCAAAAACCTCAAAGTCACACAAAGTCCCAAATCCAAAAACTATTGAAATTTACCACCATGAACAGGATATCTGGGAAACATGTATGAAATAACATCATACAGAGAAATGACAGCTTCTAAACACTTCTTTAAAAAGTGGTGAACAGGAGTAGGATGGCATTTTTACATGAGAGGTAGCAGTTAGACAATATTTTCATCGCTTTGGATAAGAAAATTGCCAACTCATAGTATTAATGTGTTGACCACAGAGTACCTTTGGCTTGTGATGTTATAGTTAGGTCAAAATATTTCTTGAAATCAACAATAAATTACATTTCCTGTCATCAAACAAAAACTAAGTAAAGAAATATAAAAACAACCAAACTCACCACAGGAGTAGAGACAGAAAAGAGCGTTTCATCCTTCTAGTAAAAATGGGGATTGCAGCGGCTGGTTAGATCAATATGGAGTGGGCAGCATGGCGAAAAGCTTTTGCCAAGTCACTGACGGGGGACTGCCTGCTGTCGACTCAGTTATTTTTAGGGCTGACAGTGACGCTGTGCTGAAGTCAGATTCCAAACAACATGTATGGGACCCGCAGCTGCTGTTAAAGGCACATATTTTGAATTTCTTAACAGGCCTGGAAGCAACAAAGGAGGATAAAGTAGTACCAACAATTGGAAATGTAAGCATTGACTAATAATACTATTACCATAGATAAACTGTTCCTTGTTTAGGAGTTAAAGTGTGTGCAGTTTAATTTAAGTTTTTTTAAACATATTTTTCTACTCTTACTGTAGCTCTGTATGATGTCAGTGAGAGCAAATATCTTTAATATGGTCATCTAGCCCATTCTCATTTCAAGCTGTCAGTCAATACTGTTTTGTCAAAGCTAATGATGTGCCTCATATACACAGAAGGTGTCCTTTGAAGTCTGTGCCCTGACACACTAGGTTATGGCATTAACAAGACAGGTCTGTCACTCTCAAATTGTTATTTTTTAACGTGACCTGACCTTTCTTTTACCTGAAACCATAAACTTTTTGCTAAACACCTTTGTGTCTAAATGTAACCAACCCGTAAAAGCAAAAGTAAAAAATACTGGCGGCTGCCAGTGCTACCCCTCAGCCTCCTAGTAGATGCACCTATGGTATGAATTTGAAAATGCTACGTTGCTTCGTTCTCAAGTTATCATGCTCATGTTTCAGAGAACCTTGATCTTGAGGTCAAGGTCACCGAGATTCGAACTCGTCCAAGATTTTTAGTAGATGCACCTATAGTATGACTGCACCTAGGTGACTTCCTTCCGAGTTATCGCATTCACAAACTGGATGTGAGCACAGACGTCGCACCCACCTGGTGTTCAAACATTGCATTTACACATGTCAGCCAATCAGAAAAAATACATTTTGTTTCAGAGGATGACCTGAGGGGCTGCACCTAGGCCCAGTACATGGCAAGTACGAATTTTTCAAAACTGTGAATTATGCAAAGCCACTCTAGCAGAGTCCAGGTTCATATTTTTATGGGATTCCAGAAACAAGAAAAACCCCTTTAAAAAGTAAGATTTTTAATGAAGGTTCAGATCAATGAAATTAATATGAAAACAATGAGAAATCAAGCTATATGTTAGGATTTATTTTGTAAGAATGTCAGAATTGGTTCTGTTTCTGGCAGACCACGGATCAATTTGAGACTTTGTTTCAGATATTTAACATAAAATGCTCCCTTACCAAAGAATAGAACACTTTTATCTTCAAAATAAAGACATTTACTGTCAGGAAAAAAAACACAAAACTTTTAGCACTCTTTTAATAGGGCTGGGTATGGTTTGAAATTTGTTGATGATATTGCCAATTTGTTTACCCAAGTTTCAATACTAGTACCACAGCATCTGAATATTCTACTATTATAAACATATCTCTTTTATAAACAGTAAAAAAAAACAAAAACAAAATTATGATTCAAACACAGAAATTTAAGATTAACTAGTAAATAAACAAGACATCTAAGAATCTGGCTTAAGTTCTCTTTGCCAACTTTACTTGTTTAGTTCATAAATCACTTTGATACCCAGCCCTGATGTTATCTAACTACAAAGCATACAAAAATGTTTCAAAAATATGACACAAGCGACTACTCAAAATCAAAAATCTCTGCCTCCTTCTCTTTCCAAAAAGCAAAACTACGGTCAATATATTTACAAATTTCTTCATTACTAAAACTGGAAATGTCAGTTCCAGTGTAAAGTGTCCCCTCATCCGGCGTAGGCGTCTGCACAATGACTTTAGGGACCTGTCTAACCTCTGGGAGGCTGTGTTTCACCGTGTCTGTAGTGCTTTCAGGTTGACTTGAGGTGTTCCCAAAGAACTTTATTTTAATGTCCTCAAAGCCGTCCTTCCACTCACGGTTCCCAGCCTCAATGTCCTGAATGACGGCTTTGTGAAAGTCTCTGACCATCTCCCAGGGAAAGCTCCCCACGTGGTCAAACACCTCAAAGCACAGCAGATGCCTCATTTTACGTTCATCAACAGGCAAGTCCAGCTCCAGGATGTGAAAGTAGCCCAGCATGAAGAGATCTAAGGTCAGGTTGTCATACTCTACAGGAACGCCATCCAGACGGGGTAAGAACTGCTCTGGTGAGTAGAGGGCTTTCTGCCTGTGGAGCCTGTGGATAACACTGCAGGTTATACAACAATTTATTTAATTATCTGTCAGTCACCTCAAATTAAACAAGCAGAGGAGAAATGTCCATATTTTACAGAGCTCAGAATATCTTTGATGTTTTTTTTGACTACTGGTTCAAAACTCATTGACACAGTATTTACTGTCCTATAAATGAAAAAAGGCAAATTACACAATTGAGAAGACTGATATTTCGTATTTTTAGTCATGCTGGGTGTAAGTTTTGCAATGCAAACAAGACAGTTGCTCCGCATTCTTTCGATGGATCAGGGTTAAATATCATTTATAATTTTTCTTTATTCGTTTTCAACGCTGTTTAGTTTTTATGGTGAAAAATGTTTTTTACTTAACTTTTTTTTTTTTTTACTTTTTACTTTTCAGACGTAAATTTAGTTTTTGCCTTATAATAACATGGGGTGTGTGAGGAACACCTGAGTGGCGCAGGAAAAAACTAAGGTTCTAACATTCCTTTTTATTATCTTTTTCCTTCACAGCAGTGAATCATCCATCCATCCATCCATCCATATTCCCAGCCACCTCCACCTCACCCAGGATGCGTCGATGAAGCATCCTAGTCAGATGTCCAAACCACCTCAACTGGCACTTTTTCGATGGAGGAGTAGCAGCTCTACTCTGAGTCCCTCTCGAATGACTAAATTCCTCACCCTATCACTAAGGGAGAGCCCAGCCACCCTTCAGAGAAAGCTAATTTCCACTGGTTGTATCTGCAATCTCATTCTTTCAGTCACTACCCAGAGCTTATGACCATAGGTCAGGGTAGGAATGTAGATCAACTGGTAAATTGACAGTTTTCCTTTAACATTTAGCTCTTTCTTCATCACAATGGACTGGTACAACATCTGATGCCATGCCAATCCAACTGTCAATCACCCACTCCCCTCACTCATGAACGAGACTCCAACATACTTAAACTCTTCCAACTGAGGCAGTAACTTGTCCCTGACCCGGAGTGGGCACTCCACCCTTTTCTCATTGATAACCATGGCCTCAGACTTGGAGATCCTAATTCTTATTCCCGATGTTTCATACTCAGTTGCAAACTGCTCCAGTGCAAGCTGGATGAAGCCAACAGAACCACATCATCCACAAAAAGCAGAGATGAGATCCTGAAACCACCAAAGTGGAAGCCTTCTGCCACTTAGCTATGCATAGAAATTCTGTCGATAAAAATTATGAACAGAATTGTGACAAAGGGCAGCCCTGGCAAATTCCAACACCCACCGGGAATTGACAGTACTGGGGACCAAGCTCTCACTGCAGTTGTACAGTGACCGAATGGCTCCTAGCAACAGCAAGATAACCCATACTTTCCGAAGCATTCTCTCCTATGGGAGAATGCCTTCTTCCATAGGAGAAGGCATTTGATGTGGTCGAATGCCTTCTCCAAATCAAGTCATCCCCAGACTTTGCTTCCTCTTTGGAGGGCATGACGGTAGGATTGAGGAGATCTTCAAAGTCTTCCTTCCAACCCCCAGATATGTCCTCAACTGAAGTCAGCAGCACCCCACTCCCACTGTATACCTTGTTAGTAGAGCACTGCTTTCCCCTCCTAAGTTGCCTGATGGTTTGCCAGAATCACTTCAAGGCTGACTAAAAGTCTTGTTCCATGGCCTCAATAAACTCCTCCCACACCTGAGTTTTTGCTTCAGCTACTGCCAGAGATGCATTCTGCTTGGACTACTGGAGGATCAAGGATTCCCCCCTTCTTCCCCGCCACCTGATCCAACTCACCCCCAGGTGGTCATCAATTTACAGCTCAGCTCCTCTCCTCACTGAGTGTCCAGAACATATGGCCGCAGATCTCCTGATATGATTACAAAATCGATTATCAACCTGCAACCTAGGGTGTCCTGGTGCCACATGCACTTATAAACACCTTTATGCTTGAACATGGTGTTCGTTATAGACACACTGTGATTGGCGCAGAAGTCCAATAACAGAATAACACTTGAGTTCAGATCAGGCAGGTTGTTCCTGCCAATCACATCCCTCTGGGCCACATTGTCGTTGCCCACGTGAGCATTGAAATCTCCCAGTAGGAGAATAGAGTCCCCATTGTTCTACTGTGTGAGGTACCCTCCAGCACCCAACCCAGTGACTCCAAGAAGGCCAGGTACTCTGAACTATTGCTTGGGGCATACGACAGTCAGGATCCATTCCCCAACTCAAAGGCGCAGAAAAGCAACCCTCTCGTCTACCAGTTTTGTGAATAGCTCTTCATGGATTACTGCACCATATTTACAATGTAGATCAAGTTGGCAAAAACTGAAAACTGAAAAACTCAAGCTAAGAAAAAGAATTAAACAAGGGAAAAAATTTAAATTAAATACAACAAATGATGAATTAATACTACACAAGCTTTTGCATAAAAATTACAATATCTGTCAGAGAAACAGATATTCTAAAAGTATACACAGAGCGATTAAAACATTTTTTCCTGTATAAAGTATAATGGGGTCATAAACAACCCCACTGTTTTTTTTAGTCACTAAAATAGCTTGGTTGCTTGACCATACTTCTTGTGTATGTTTTATACAGTATAAAGCTTCTTTCACTGGCTCCCTTATTTACAAGGGGTCGCCACAGCAGAAGCTCTGCATAACTTAATTTGGCAGATCTTCACGCTTGATGATGCAACCCCAAAGGTATTTGTGTCTCAAAACCTGGGATCTTTTGCATGTTGGGTTAATGTGTAAACCTCTACTATGGAGCCACAGTTTACATAAGTTAAAAGAAAACAGATATTGTTCTTAATCCTAGTTTTTCCAATATTTTTCTTAACTAATTTGTGATTCTAATGTCAGCAGTTCTAGCATTATGTACCAAGAGTTACAGTATGATCTGACACAAAAAAAACCCACTGTAAAACTTAAAATCTCTGATATAAGTTACTTAAAGATGTGAAGTGTGTCACGTTATTGAAAGAACATGGGCTAATTCGATAACAAAACTAGTACCATGTAGTGTGAACAGTTTTTGTTTTAGAGAAGGGAGGAAAAGTCATCCCACCCTACCTCCGAATCTGCCTTGAAGGGACGCTGGAAATCATCTTTCTCCAGTTTCCCAACATCTTGTTGACAGCACTCCTTTGCTTGAAGAAGTGTCCCAGCGAACTGTTCATCATCTCTGACTGGGCACTCTCTATGCTGCTCCTACGACCAGATCTGTCACCCATGTCTGGGTTTCCTCCACTCATCTTCCTCTCTGCTGCATCCTTGCTCTTCAGTGTCACTGTGTAAGCAGATTTCTTCCAGTGACCTAAAAACAGAACAACTATCCTCTCCTTTCTAAGGCTGGTGGTTTCTTGAACATCTGCAACATTTTCATCATAGTCAATGCCGGAGTCACTGTTCTGATCAGTTTCTGTGGCTGGCTTCAGCACTTTCGTCTGCTTGCCCAACTCTGCGGCCTCAAGCTGTGTGGAAGAGGTTAACATGTCAGTTTCTGCAGGCTCAGCCAACAACGACAAGTTCTCTGTTTCAAAATTTGACTTCAGAGTTCTCACAGATACTCCAAATTGATGGATTTCATCCTCTATCATCTCCCTACGTCCCCTGGTGGAGTTCTGTCTGTCTGGTGTCTGAGAAAACACCGTGATAAGCTCAGTGTTGGGCATCTTGCAGTGGGGCTGGTCTGTCAGGTTGGTCATGAGCAGAGACATGCTCTTTACGATGCCTGAGATACGGCTGCACCACACAGGTAGGGGAACTTGACTTGTGAAGTTCCCAAACTGTGTGTTGACGGAGATGTTCACTATGGGGGCTGGCAGGATGTGCCTGAGCTCCTCAGCTAGACGAGCCAGCTCCAGCTCGTAGCCTTCACAGTTCCTTTGCATGGAGACGCTGGCAATCTGCTGCTCCAGATAGATGAGATCACCCTCAGTCAGCAGCTCACCAGAGGGCCCCAGGATGGCATTGTGGGCTTGGGAGTACCTCCAGCTGACTTTGGCAAATCTGTTCCCATTTTCCTGTAAAAAAAGAGGCAAACACCAGATAAACATGCAGGATGTAATTTTTAAGTCTTTTAAACATTTCAGAGGGTTTTGGCATGCAAGAAAAAGAGTAATGATACATTAAAACTGCAACCCAGACCTCATCCAAACCTCAGAAATATGACTTAGTGATTTGTTATGAGCAATTAAAAGTAAATGGGGACTGAATTTCCAAGTGTTTTTCAGATTTTCAGTAATGTAGATTTAAAAAAGCAATACAAAGAAAGACCTGCAATTTTTGCTTTTCTCATTATGGTTAGACTCAGTAGCTATTTGTTTAGGAGAGGTTTCATTTAAATTAGGCTTTACAGCAAATAGCAGACTTTACTACAGCTGATTATTATGGATTATTGTGGCAGTCATTTCTTGACTAAAAGCTGTTTTGTCTATAACATGAGAAAATAATCCACTGTAGTTCCTCCACCCAAAAGTGTTACTGAGATTGCTTCTTTTGCTCGGCCAGCAGGCGAAAATTCAAAGCTGTCTGTCGATGAATGTATTAATTTTACATGCCCCATCTTTTCCAAGAACTCTTCAAATATTTGCTAATATGTAAATTACTCTTCCAAGAAACCAGAAAAACCTATGCCTTTTGGATTTAAATATAAAAGAAATGGGGAAAGTGTCTGCACAAGTACCTACAAGTTTAACCCAAAAGTTGGGTTACTTTTTGTTACTGCAGCCGGAACATTAAATACAACCTATAACAAAATAGCTCAATAGAATAGAATACAATGTGACACAACAAAATAGATCAATAAGGTAAAAATACTCAAAAGACAAGAACTTGGTTAAATAGAAAAAAGTAAAATAAAATAAAGGAACTCTGTAAGTAAAAATCTAAATAAATTAGTACATAATTTCTTATTATTTTCAACTTTTTGAAGTCGAGTTATGCCATGTATAACCTCTTGTGTTAATACAATTTTCTAAATCCTCATTCTCTCTGACTGACTTTAGGTTTGCATGAAAGTATCACAGATTGTCTGTGTGGTCTCAGACTTTCAGACCCACTGTACACTATCAAATTGCACAGAGTGTGTGTTTTGTTTTGTTTTTTTTTATTCAGATTTGAAACACAAAACTAAGGAATTTATAAAGCATCCAATACTTACAAGTAAAGATGCACACAACTTAATGACTATTTTCCATGTACACTTACCTACTGCATAATCTCGAAGGACTTTCTTGGAAGTACAATTAGAATTTATAGTAGCAAAAAATAGCCACTTTTTAAATACAGGACACGTAGAATGAAGTATTATCAACTTACTGTTTCAAATATTTTAAAAGCTCAAAATTCAAACTTGACCTAAAACAAAAAGTTGCACTGGGGTTATATGTCGATATCTTTTGTTTCGACTTAAAAGCCAACAGTTAACTGGAAAGGGTGCACATTTTCCTTCTTTCTTTTCTCTGGGATTGCTAGAGTAAGAAGTCACATCAATCTCTGATTACTCACAAAATTCTCTCATTTACTCCTACATGTACAGCACCTTGAAGATCAGATTTGTACTCAATGTTTTCTTGACTGAAGATACTAAATTGTACCCTAATTCATCTTTCGAATGACATTACCTTCCTCCTCTGATCCTCCTCATCCAGCAGCCTGGCCTGCAGCTGTCTCACCATGACTTGCCTCTTCCATTCAGCTATGGGACGGCCTCTCTCATCATGGGTGGGCACCAGATAATCGATGTCTGACAGGTTGGCCTCCTCAGTAGGTAGGACCACCATCTTATTCTTCAGAGAAACATGGAGCGAGAGTGTTCTAGCTATCAACTTTTTATCCAAAGAAAGGAAGTGTCTGCAAAGGCAGGATATATAAAATAAGGAAGCTGAGAATACTTACTGCTTGCCCAGTGAAGACTCCTGATATTCCTGACTGTTTCAAAGATTTAATGGACTTCATGTCACCAAGAAGTTTTCTTTCAGCCAGGAGGTTTGTATCAGGCAACGTTGTCTTATCAGTACAGACAGTTCTCTCACTCCCAGCGGCCTTGGGTTGATTGAAACCTTTAATAACTGCAGTACAAATCATGAGCGGTAATTTTCCCAGTCATTTTAAAGCAAATTAATATTTGAAATGACTCACCATAACCATTAAATTGTGCAATAAATTGTTGCCTTGCCTTGCAATAAGAGCAATTAAATAACTCCACAGATGTTTCTCTCACCAGATGTTGCAATTTGAACCTGGTCTATTCTACTGACGGCAGTCCTCTCAGGCTGGGCAGGTGTGGATGAACCAGAAGGTAAAGAAGGTGCAGGCGGGGGCTGAGGGAATCTCGCCTGTGGAGACTCCTCATTCTCAGGCTTCTATTTTAGACAAAGAAAGGGGCACAGTCAGGGTGCTCTACGAAACAATGAAAGGAACAGAAAACATCTTAAAAACTAACCTGTGTTTACCTTTAAACTGTCCATGTATGATTTGCTGTGACTGTCTGTGGATGTGCCACTCAGGCTCCCGTAGTAGTCCTCCCTGCTGTGTTGCAACACCACAGCTGGCTTCACCTTCACCTCCTCCGCTGGAGTGGGAACCTCGATGGGCTTATCTACACAGGGTGTCTGCAAACATCACATTTAAAACTATTTACATTAAGATAAGATACTATACTGTACTGCACTATATTTATCCCAAAAGCTGGGAAATTCCTGTATTACAGCAGCCAAAACATTAAGCAGCTTAAAAATAATGCAGAATAAGTCAACAGAATAAAAAATAAAACACAATGTGACAAAAAAGTAATAAGGTAAAAATTACACAAAAAATCCAATATAAAAGAGTGGAATATATTCAAGAAAGTGGCTTTATAAGGCAAAATAGCACAATAAAATCAGTAAAGAAAAATAAAACAACTCAGTACAAAAATCATCCCCTCCAAAGGTGACAGGAGTAGACTAAATAAATAAACTGCTTTATTTATTAATCAACAAAAGCAAAATAAACAACCAGAAACAAAACAACAAACACCAAAAGCAAATGAAAAATGTACTGCTCCTCTCAGTCCACACACAGCAATCCACAAACTTCAACAAGCGGGTCAAAAAAGAAATGCAAGCTCCTTAAACGAAAAATCCCTGTGTCGAAGCACAGTGGCATTTCCATCAAACAATTGTGCTGATTAACCTTCTGTTAGGTCCCTTTTGAAGCTCAAAAATGGTCCACAAACTTTTCAAATGTTTATTTGTCCTTATACTTGTATATGCTTACACTTACACTTATAGAATTTTAGCTTTCTTTAGCTTCTGTGCACTTAGTTCATACTTAGAATATATGTCACAAAGGGTTTACATTTGCAAGATGATTTATTTACGTCAATCCTTTTTTGTGGATGCTTCTAAGTCCAGGTCCTCTTCCATTTCTCTTGTTCTGCTTGGGGCATTTATTGTTTCTGTTGTTCTCTCTTCAGCACACTTTGAATACTTTTAATGACATTTCTTATCACTGCTATACAAATGACATTCATTTTTTATTTAATTTAAGCCCCAGTTACACATCTTGCATAAGTGCTTAGATTTTAGTTGGATGACAGTTGACAATTTCCTCAAACTTAATGAAGTTAAATTGAAGGAAATTGTCACAAATCTGCCCCGACAGATTTGTGCCTACGGTAATGAAAACTCTAGTTCCCCTAGCCACTTTTGCTTAATTCTCTATCAGGAACCTTGGGGTGACCATTGATCCAGCTTTTGCTTTAGATGCTCACATTAAATCTCTGCTTCTCTTGTTTTTAGCACTTAAGAAATATTGCCAAGAGGAGATTGTTATTGATGCCTTCATTTCATTGCATTTGGATTACTATAATTCATTGTTCAATTGTCTTAACCAAACATCTGCAGGTTGTTCAGAAAGCCGCTCTGAGGCTGAAGTACTCACATGTCACACTGTTGTTAATTCTGCAGCATTGGTTCCCCATTAACATCAGGGTCCAATTTAGGATTCTGGTTTTGACTTTTAGAGCTCTGTATGGACAAGCACTGGCATACATCAGAAAGCTTTTACATCCACACATCGCCAGCAGGTCCCTGAGGTCATGTGATCGGGACCTGCTGGCTGTGCATCATACAAGACTGAGAACTAAAGGAGACAAAGCTTTTGCAACCCCCAGGCCCCCAGACTCTGGAACTCTCTCCCACTAAGCCTGAGATCTCTGGACTCGATGGACTCTTTTAAAAAGTCTTTTAAAACTTGCTTTTGGGTAACTTTTTATCATGTTTTTAGCATTTTGTCGTGAACCACTTTGTGATATTTCTCTTGAAAGTGCTATATAAATAGAATTATACTTAGGCTGTTGAAGGTCAAAGGAGCCGTGAATATTACAACTTGTGGGCCTTAATGTGCTCTAATTTTTTTCCTGCTGAAGCACATTGTGTGTGCAATGCTTTCCAGAGCTGTCGTCATTTTTTCTTTTTTTAAACCCTGTCCTGTTTGGCAGCTTTTGCAAACAGAATTGTGATCTGAATTCGATGTTGTACCAATCATATTTGCTTTTCCAAGATGAGCTCTATAGATTCTCTATAGGCTCATCTTGTTCGTGTATTTCTTGTATCTGTTTATTTATTCATTTGTATTAGTATTAATTCTACAGGGTGGGCCATTTATATGGATACACCGTAATAACATGGGAATGGTTGGTGATATTAAAGTCCTGTTTGTGGCACATTAGTATATGTGAGGGGGCAAACTCCCCAAGATGGGTGGTGACCATGGTGGCCATTTAGAAGTCGGCCATCTTGGATACAACTTTTGTTTTTTTTAATAGGAAGAGGGCCATGTGACACATCAAACTTATTGGTAATGTCACAAGAAAAACAATGGTGTGCTTGGTTTCAACGTAACTTTATTCTTTCATGAGTTATTTACAAGTTGCTCTTTGTTCACAGCCATTGACATGTCGAAGAGGTTAACACGTGAGGAGCGGATCGAAATCGTGTTGATATCTGGTGAACACAGTAACCGGGTCATTGCAGCAGATTTCAATGCAAGACACCCTACGAG
>VUQS01077002.1:0-17058 GCA_015108495.1 Heterochromis multidens
GCCTCTTTTTGTTAAGGAAACTAAGTCTCTTGACATCTGCAGTAAAATGCTGCAGATGTTCTATCAGTCTGTGGTGGCAAGTGTGCTGTTCTATGCTGCAGTCTGCTGGGGAGGCAGCATCAGAAACAAGGATGCAAGGAGACTGGACAAACTAGTGAGGAAAGCTGGCTCTGTGATTGGAGCCAGACTGGACACACTGGGGGAGGTGGTGGAAAGATGCACACTAAAGATGTTAGAAGCCATCCTGAACAACTCTGATCACCCACTTTATAACATCTTCATGGAACAAAAAAACATCAGTACTGGAAGACTCCTCTCTCTCCGTTGTAAAACGGAGAGATACAGAAAATCATTCGCACCCACAGCCATCAGGCTTTACAATTCTCATATAAATAGCAGATGAGCTGTCAGACAAATGAATTTCCCTCTGGGATCAATAAAGTTATTCGTATTCGTATTCGTATTCGTATTCGTTAACATGCTTACTTAAAGCATCACTTTCCCTCATGGTGTTTTTCCTTGTGTGCATTCACTCCCTCTTTTTATGTTGTACAGTTTAGTGCTTGTAAACTAAACACACACACACAAACTCAAGCCACCATTGACTTTATTTCATATTTGAATTTCACTTCATACCAGTTCTCAAAACAACTTAAGAGAGATGACCAATCAGTGAGTGGTATATCAGTGTAAGACAGAAAAGCTGCAGGATACTGTTGGCCTTTGTGCCTGTTCAGCACTACAGTTAATAAGCTAACATTCATTGCTTCTGAGATAAAAGCAATCTTCCTTTGGAAGGTTCTTTTTTCTTTTTTTCTTATCAACTGAAGTAACTGGTTGAGACGATGTTGACTTTACCATGCTGAGCAGCTTCAGCCTGAAGGTCTGTATGTGCTCATCACAGATAAGCTGCATTAATATTAGTTCTTTATTAGCAGAGTTTGGCCTGTCGGAGCTTCCTGTGGTTCAGGTCGTCACACTTCCTTTACTTTACCCTCCATCTCAGTTGGAGACATTCCTCCCAACTGTCTTTGTATAATAACTGAATACAGAGGAATGAATGTGCTGGCTTATTCTAAATCACTTATCCATCTGACACACACTCCAAAGCACTGAAATGAAATTTGTGAATATCAAAGTATTTTACATCACTTTGGTACTCATTCACAATAACATATGCACATATTAAAAGATACACACGTATAAATGGCAAAGCAGCCAGCTGAATTTGTGCTAAATCAGGAGTGCTCATCATTCTTACACACACATAAAACATTTCTTGTAGAAATTGGCTGCCAAGCTAACTTGAAAAACACTTACGGGTCTGTAAGTGTGTTTGTGCTCGGAGTCACTGATTTCCGTGCTTCTTAAACTGATTTCTCCTCATCTATATTTCAGAACTTCTCCCCCCTCCTCACCACTTCTCTGTAAACCATCCTCTTCCGCAGCCCATTTCTCACTGCAGGGTTTTCTCCTCTCCTCTTGGCTCTCCGCTTGTTTTGTTCTTTTCTGAGCCTCATATCGTGTGTATTCCATAAAACTAATGACAGGCAGATCATCTGAAACGATGAGATAACAAACAGTGTCGCTGGAAATGGAGGTGGGATCGTGGCGTGTTGTGTGCAAAGATCATCTGTGTCATTTGGGCTGACAGTTCTGAATGCAAACAGCAGGGGGTGAAGTCATATTTCCCTTTTACTGCCCCTAACAACCAAACAATGTTGAAAATTATATTGCACCACCATGGTTACACCAGAGATAACTCTGAAAGGCATTTTAAAATAATAAAAAAAGGTTTTGGTTTTCAGTGCAGATTTTTTCTAGCATGAGTAAGCAGTAAGAAATGTTGTGTTTAGGTGAGTGTTTGTCACTGTTTTTAAACTTCCAACTTAGCCATGCATTTATATTTAGGTATCAATATTTGACTGTATTTGACTTATTATGTGTGTAAAATGTAAATATAAACAGAATGAAATGATTTGCAAATCTCAAAAAGCTATATTTTATTCACAAGAGAACACAGAAAACACAAATGTTTAAACTGAGAAAATGTACCATTTTAAGAAAAAAAATTTCATTTTGAATTTTATGGCAGCAACAAAGTTAGAACAAGGCCACAGTGTAGTATCCCCTTTCACAGTCTGTAAATGTCTGGGAACTGAGGAGATCAGTTGCTGAACTTTTGGGAGAGGAATGTTGTCCCATTCTTGTCTGATATAGGATTCTAGCTGCTCAACAGTCCTGTGTTTTTCGTTTCATGATGCATCAAATGTTTTCAGTTGGTGAAAGGTCTTAACTGCAGGCCGGCCAGTTCAGCACCCAGACTCTTCTACTACAAAGTCATGCTGTTGGAATAGACCCAGCATGCAATTTAGCATTGTCTTGCTGAAATATGCAAAGCATTCCCTGAAAAAGACGTTGTCTGGATGGGAGCATATGTTACTCTAAAACCTATATGTATATTTCAGCATTGATGGTGCTGTTCTAAATGTGCAAGCTGAACACAGTTCATAGACAATGATTTCTGAAAGAATCCATGACAGAATCATGCCTGTTTTTAATGCAGTGCCGTCTGAGGACCTGATAATCACAGACATCCAAAGTTGATTTTTAGCCTTGTCCCTTGCGCACAGAGATTTCTCCAGATTCTCTGAATATTTTAATGATATTATGTACTGTAGATGATGAGATATTCAAAGTCTTCACAATTTTACACTGAGGAACATTATTCTGAAATTTTTCCACAATTCGTAGATGCAGTTTTTTGCATAAAGAAAGAAAAACTAAAGCTTTATAACTGTAGATCATTAAAGACCATGACAGCAATTTAGGTAATTAAATTGTTTCTATCACTGCCCTGAAAAATAATACAATTATAACTGGGTGGATTAATATATATGTAAATAGAGGATAGTTAAAAGACTAGCCTTTTCATTAGTGCTTCACCATCTCACAGCTGATTAGTAATGTCCAATCATATTCATTGTAGTATACATCACTGCCATTACAACCTAAAATATGTTGATTCCATCACTGCTGCTACTCCCTCCAGCTCATCATCCTGCTTGTGTGTCGTGTATTAAGTAATAGAAAGCAAGTGGATCTGATTGAAACTGTTCAAATTTATTGAGACTTTGAACCAGAAACATTGATTCTGTCTTTGAAAAAGAGTCGACAGATAAAGGAGATATATCATGAGAAAAAACAATCAACAAAAATATCAATGGACGTAGTTTTCTTCTGTGGAAAAGTTCATCTTTGGAATCAGAGGCTATTTTTTCCCCTTTTTCCCACATAGTAGACAAAGCACAGGTCCTGTGCCCTGACTGGGACATTTAAGGGGAACTAAACCATTTTTAATTCCACCTATGACAAGCCAAAATGTGTGCTGTAAAAAGATTAATTGCACATGAGCTCTTGGTAACTGAAATTTGACCACTCAGTTGCAAGATGTTTAAAAACGGGATTTGGACCTGGCCTTTTTTTTTTTTTTTTTAATTTAACTCATTATTCTATAACCTTCTGTTCTTCCTTTTGAGCCATTCCTTTGTAGATTTCTCCCTGTGCTTGTTCAAAAATCCATTCCAGTCAGATGGACTCACCTCATTTTCAAGCACAATTTGACAAGATGCAGAATTCTTAGGTGTATCTATGACTGCCAGAACATTTCTACCACCATTCCTTTGAGTTGGCATGAGGTTTAAATGAAAAGGTCATAAAAAGTCTTGGGTCTGCAGCAAGCATGTCAGCTGTGGCCAAACATATTGTCTATCTTATATTTGTCTATCCATAGCACATTATTCCAAAAGGCTTTAATGTGCAATAGCACACTATAGTTTGACAGCAAAGTCCATTTCCTGTCACACCTCCCATGCAGTTCAAATTTCTACTCTGTGATTGTAGAAGCGTGCTTTGTTAACAATTGCAAGTTACCAGCCTATTCTGTGTTGAAATTTTAGGTTTCTTGGGGACATTTTTGCAGCAAAGGTCTGCTCCTGGAGTAATTTTGCTGCAAAGGCAAGCAAAGTTTTTGAAAAATTGATGCCAATTGTGGATGCTTTTCTTTACTGTGAAATAACCCATTGTAAATATTATGGAGATTTTTTGATTCCCTTGCCAGAACTTTTTTTTATTGTATTTTAGACTGTTATGAGGTTTTGAGTTTTGAGAATGATTTATGTTTGAGTTTTATTTCCTTTGGAATATGGTCAGTATTTTGTTTCCTGTCAATAGAGTTGCTGTTATTTACTTGTGTTCACAAGTCTTGGTTGTCTTATCTTTTCTATGAATTCTTTATGGTTTATTTTCTAGTCTCTTTATTTGAGTCTTCTGTTAAGTTACTGATGATTATAGTTATTATAGTTAGCTTCCCTTCTGAGTTTCCATTCTGTTCCTCCATCAGTCTCATTTGTGTGTTCTCCTTCGTCTTTCATTGTTCCCCTGTGTCAAGCTTGTCTTGTTCTCCTGTTTAGTTGTATCTTGCTTCCTGTTTTATTTTGGTGACTGTTGTTATTTGTGTCTGAGTTGAGTTTCACTTCCCTCCGTCTCGTGATGTTATTTGTCTTCAGCTGTGTTCACCACCTGATTCCCTCATTACACCCATTGTATATATTGTCCCAGTCTTCCTTTGTCTTTCGTTGGGTCGTCCCTTATAGCTCTGGTTTCCTTGTGCTTCCTTGTGTTTCCTGGATATTTGCATTCCCTGGCGTCGCATTAGGTTTGCTTCTGTCTCCTGTGTTCTGCATTTGGGTCCATATTAAAACAATCCATAATCCACACAGCAGATTCTGACATGGACCTTGGTATGATAACAAAAACACGCTTCAGTAGAAAAGGCAAGGCCAGAGCCTACATGTCATGTGGGTACGAATTATTAGCTCATAATCTGGAGTTCCTGATTTTATAGATTTACCATGTGACTAATGTGGGTTTTTTTTTTTGTTTATTTCTTTCAATTATGAAAATGCCTAACAAATGTCTTTTGCATTAAAAAGAATCAAATGCTTGCCTTGTTTAGAAAATTCCATGATTGCACGGGATGGAGTTTTGTATTTTGTATGCAGTATTTCCTGTTGATATATGTTTTCTTCAAGATAGGATTCAGTTTTCCAGCTGAATTCTTACTATGGTTTGGATATTTTAAAATCTTTAACAAACAGCAACATGTTTCCCACAAAATCAAAATATATAACCATTTTATATGAACAGCCACTTCATCTACCCAAGACTCTGTGGCAGGATGTACAAAAAAACTGAGCACATTTTTTTTTCTAACCTTGTTTTTTCAGCATCTCATTGATCACCCACTGCAGGTGATGAACTCCTACCTTATTCTTCACCTCATCATTGCGAAGCTTTTCATCAAGACAGACACAGTGAATCAGTTTTGATGAAAAATATCTCTCCTGTGTCTGCATCCCATTCCAGCCTGCCTCTCAATATGTCCTGCTTTAGTGATTTGTTTTCCTTCCACTCAATGAGGTCTCGTGATGTGATGGCCACTCGCCTCCCTCCGTGAGGAATATTTCAGTGACATCCTGCTGTTCAGAACACTGCTGCCCATACAAACACATTCCAGTCACTTGATGGACCAGACACACACACACACACGTACAGTGTCTCCTCTGACCTTAACCTCTCTTTACACTCTCTGTGTGTTGCTGCAGAGCTTAACTGAAACTGTGTGTGTGTGTGTGTGTGCGCGCACATGCTGGGATTTGTTTTTTGTACTCTAGTGACCCAGATTTTTTTCCTCTTCAAAGCTTCCACACTGAAGTTCATCGAAATTAAATTTTTTATGCAGAAAAATCGTTCATACAAAAGTATTCACAAGCTAGCTGCTTGCACAGACTTTAAACATACTTGAATTAAAAATAAATGAACCAGAATTTTCAATCAGACAAATCTCTGTCCAACATTTCTTCTTAAACAAGAGTTGATTAATCACAGCGTTACTGATATCAGATGAACTGCCTCTTATTGCTTCACTCAGCCACAATCACGTATTTTAGTGCATGTCCTAGATTTAGTTTTTGCAGATTGTCTTATGGTTGCAAAACCTGATATACTAAAACAGTCACTACAGCTGTCAGTTAGCCTCAACTTTAATGTTTCATTTCAGTCAAATAGGTCTCATCAGCATCAGCTGTTTATAGAAACAACAAGTAGCTGTTTTCAAGGACGACCTCTAAAAATGTGCTGTATGCATACCCATGTAGGTGAAAACAGCCTACAAAGTTTGTGACTAGCTGGTGAATGTAGTGGAAGATTTAGGCTTTATAGGGTCCAGAAAAAATATCTGTTACATTCACTACATCCTCTACAGTTATCTGCTTATTTACATACAGAATCTGTAAATCTGCAGAGAAGGGACCAGATTTCCGGTACTGGAAACTTTCTGGTTTCTGTCTGTAGCCTGTTTGTAGCCCTTGCAGCATTAACCAATCACCTTTGAGCATGCTTTGAATGCATGCAGGTAAACAGTCCCTGTGAAGAACAAATATATTTGCCAAAGTGCATTCTCAAAACCATCAGCTGTCATCTCATGAGGATTTCGCTTTCTGAGGTCTGAGTACCTCAAACCCACTCGCTGCCTGAACATGAAGAGTTTTTTGTTTTGTTTTTAAAATTGCTCTCCCAATACTTGCCAATAAGGAGACGGAAAAATGGTTTAGGGTTATGGTTATTTTGATCTATTTTTCATATTTTTAGACCAAGGGTTTCAAACGTTTACCTAAATTCTAATAAAATGACTGCCAAATCAAGAGTTTAAGCTATCAGAAAATAACCAATGGGTTTCCAAACTGCACTTAATGGGTAAACACAAACTCAGCCTCAAATTGATCAATTTGTCATTTGATGTTGTCATTTTGATGTGACAGTATATGTGATTGTTATTAAGTTTGCAATATACAGCATTGCCCTCAATGAATCAAAGCTTTATTGTGGTGGAGGGGTTTGTGTGCTTGATTGCCCAAGCCAAGGCAAAATGGTCCTGGGTGAGGAGAAAAACCATGTTACCTACCCCAGAATAGGGTGGGCCTTTGCCCAACCTGGGCCCCATAGGCCCAGGTTACTTATCCTCCGCCTCTGCTTAGACTGCTCCCCCCTCAAATGGTTGAGAAATTTTGTTTGGCTATTAAACTACATCTACCCCTTTATATGTAATATTCTATATTTGGCATTCCCAAATGGAAATCTTATAACAGAAGAAGTGTGAGGCCAGAATCCTTGTAAGAAACTTGATTTGAAAGGTAACATCTTCTAGTTTGTGAAATTTTGCCTATTTTGCATGTAGCTAAAAAGCAACCTAACCCTATCCCTAAATAGTTCCTTAGTGACCTGGTGCAGGCTTTTCCACTGGGGTACTCTGAAAGGGGTGCCTTGTGCAAATCATAATTTTGTTTTAATTAACAGCTGAAAGGCAAACAGAAGAAATTGTCCTTCACATTCCAATAAGCTCCTGCTGTTGCTGTTACTATTGCTCACAGCTGTGCTTAGTGTCAGAGCAGAGAAACACAACCTATGTAATCGTGGTCTGAGATGACCACAGCCCATCCACTGAATCCCCTCATGAAGGCAGCAGAACTAAATGACCAAAGAAGAGTCAGTGGGGTAAAAAAAACAGTTTGATTCTCGTTCAAAAAAACTTGTTCTTTTGTCAGATAAGTAGGAATCACTCTTATCCACAGTTTATTATAGGAGTTAGGGGTACAAAGGAAAAAAAGAGCAGTTTATTTACAAGAAAACTGTGAAGAGTATTACTTTTAAAGTGTGTTTACTTGTACGTGACACTTGTCTGTCCCTTGCAGAGAGACCGCCCAGCAGTCTCTCCCTCTCCACAACCACTTTTCAGTCCAGGTGAGTGGCATTTATACGATTTAAAGTTGCATGCCCTGACGTATTGCTGCACTTGTGTAACCCCCGAGTGGAGGCTCCTCCTGTGTTATGGTGTTGAGGTGATGCCCCGCCATTCTCTCCACAGCTTTTAGCTTCTGTTGCAGCTCCTGTGCCTCCTGCTCGGCTTTGCGTGCAGCTTTGCGGGCGTTCCTCAGGGAACGCTTCACCTTGCGAACTCGCTCCTTCAGCTGCCGGTTCCTCCTCTCTGCTGCAGCCAAGCGCTCCTGCAACTTCCGGCCTCGTTCCTCCTCCTCAAACAGTGCAGCCTGCACTGAGGAACACAGCAGCTGGGGTGAGGAGGAAAGAGAAGATGGTGTTGTTAGTTAGCATACAGGAAGGTTTGTTGTCTTAAGAGGCTAACCAAACTGTTGTAAACTACCAGCTGCTATCTCGTCAGCTAGATGTGTAGAGTGGGAGCATGGGTGATGTGATTTTCCCAGTAGCCTATCTGAGAAAATAGAAAAAAAAAATGGTCTTTTGATTTCCACAGTGTTGTAATTTGTCTTCTGTTGATGTTATTTATACTGTAACAAACATAACATACCAAGGAGGAAGTCTTGACCCACATTATTTACATTTATCCACACAGGCTTCTACTCCCAGTTCAAAAACATGTGTGTTTGGGTGTCTGTGTAATATAAATGTATCAGCCCATCAACCTCTCATCCCTGTCTGACAATGCAAGGGTCACATACTTTGATATTTCTGGGGTCCTAATTTTCCATGTCAGTGTTGGAACAGAGCTGACCTGAAGTGACAGGGTTAACAGTAGTGAGGGCTCCAGTGGGAATGTATGATTTGTTTTCCTCTGTGTATAAGTGCACCTTATCAGAGGTAACATATACAAACTCAGAAATACTGTAAACTGAAAATATGTACTGTACATCCAGTATTTGTCTCACTCTGCATACATATACACACTTCTTGTGGTCAGCCAAGGTTAAGGCCAAGCCACTGTTCTTTTAGCTTGCTGTTTTCTCTGTGGTACTATGTGCCACAAAAATGTACAGGAGATGTACATTTTGACTATGCGTCAAAATGGCTTTGACGTGTACTGCAGTGTGTCTTAGTGGCATTTTTAGAAAAAAATTGTCTCCAACGGTTTGAGAAATACACTGAGAAGTCATCATTCTTGTATGTGGTAGCTAAAACTTTAGCTTAGCATTTAGCTTAGACTTAAGACTGGAAACAGAAAAAGCCTGTCAGCCAAAGGCTCGTCAGAAATCGTCTCAGTGGAAGGGTAGCCATGTTTCCCACAGTGTAGCATCCCCTATTCTTTTAACTGGAAGTGTTCCTGACCCCATGGAGTGATTTCCATAATGGAATCATGCCTGTTTTTGATACAGTGCCATCTGAGGGCCCAGGAATCCAAATTGATTTTTGGCCTTGTTCCTTGCGCACAGAGATTTCTCCAGATTCTCTGAATCTTTTGATGATATTATGCACTGTAGATGATGAGATATTCAAAGTCTTTGCAATTTTATGTTGAGGATCATTGTTCTGAAATTGTTCCACAATTTGTAGACACATTTTTTTGCAGATTGATTAACCTCTGCCCATCTTTACTTCTGAGGAACTCTGCCACTCTAAGATGCTCTTTTTATACTCAGTCATGTCACTGACCTGTTGCCAATCAACCTAATTAGTTGCAAAATGTTCCTCAAGCTGTTTTTTTTTTTAGCATCACTTACCTTTCCAACCTTTTGTTCCCCCTGCTCCAACTTTTTTGAGATCTCTTGCTGCCATCAAATTCCAAATGAGCTCATATTTTTAATGAAATAGTAAAATGTCACAGTTTAAACATTTGACATGTTTCCTATGTTCTATTATGAATAAAATATGGGTTTTATGAGATCTGTAAATCATTGTATTCTGTTTGTATTTACATTTTACACAGCATCCCAGCTTTTTGAGAACTGGGGTTGCAATACAGTCTGTTCACCCAAAATAAAAATAACCTTTACATTTAAACTTCATTTTAGAGGTTAAATAGTTCACACTGAAACTGTTCACACTGATACAATGTTAGCCTTATGAGGACAATGTTACCCAGCCATATGTTGACACTGAACTGTATTGCACAGCCTATAAAATCAGGTTGTTTGTTCGGAGTACTACAAATAAAATTTACTTCAACTGCAACAGTGCAATGGTAGAAACACCAGTAAATAAAACCAAAACCTTCTGCATGAATGTACTCTACTAAGAGTCCAGTGAGAAAATATTTGATGTAGTTGTTCCTGTTCACTAAGACTAAAGTCAAATTCAGATTACTTTTTTTTTTTTATTACAGTTTGAAGCCATGCTTGTGTTCAGTTCTCTTAGGAAATTTCACTGTGGGATGCATCCAACACACACATGCACACACAAAGACACACCACCTGTCAAAACATCCGGGTCACAACTGCCTGCTGTTTAGCATCATCTGTATAAACAGTATTTAGAGGACATGTGACGACAACTGAATGTATGAAGGTCCTCAAAGTCAAGTTACCAAAAATGCTGTACAGTGCAGAAAGACAGAACACAGAAAGACTGACATACAGGGGTGGCTATAGCTCAGGAGGTAGAGCAGGTCATCTACTAATTGGAAGGTTGGTGGTTCGATCCAGTCTGCATGCTAAATATCCTTGGGCAAGATACTAACCCCAAGTTGGAGTGTGAATGTTAAATAGGAAGCACTTAAGCATAGTTGTTGTATAAAGTGCTTTGAGTGCTCCAGGAGAGTAGAAAAGCACTATATAAGGATCAGTCCATTTACCACTCATCTGAATCATCATGTCACAGTATAACACTGCCTGAATGGAGGTTAATGAAGATAACATGAAGTCAGAGATTTCTTAATATGGCATATTTTGGTAGTTGATAATTATCTTACATGTAGTTATTAGAAAACATCCATACAAACCTTATGAATTTATAGTGTGACAGCTCACTTGACTAAAGAACACAATGTTTGCCATTAGATTCTGATCGATCCCATCTCAGAGTAAGAGATCATTTGTCATAAGTAATTAATGAAGTTACTGCTTCTGGGCTGCCAAACACTACTGGACTTACCCTGCTGCTGTCCGATGCTGCAGGTATACAATACACTCAGAAGAAAGACTTCTGCAAACAGCTGAAAGCAACAAACTAATTCCAACTCTACTATACTTGGTCTGTAATATTTATGCAACAGCACAGTGAATAATGAAAAACTCAACATGTATGAAAGGTCTTTGGTAATTTTGGAGAAGTAATGTAGAGAAAATGTGATGTTCATATGTTGCTGCTTTTTGGGGTTTATAACTTTGTCTTGTTTGGTGTAAATTTAGAAAGGTCAGAGAAATGAAATCAGCCATGCAAACTTCATGACAGGAACTTTAATGTCACTGGAATGCTTTGGACTGTGACACCACTGGCAATCCACTCCAGTTCTCTCAATGCCAAGCTTGCTTTTAGAGCATTTGCGTGAAGCATTGCTCTGGAACAAACATTTACATTAATTCATCATCTTTATGAGTTAAAAAAAGAAGAACATGTCAAATACAGGAAAAAAAGAAGCAAAATGAAGAAAAAAACAAACAAAACAAAGGCTGTAATCAGGTTTGAAAGAATTTAGAGGTGTTTTTTGTCTGCGCCCAGCTTGACCTGACTGCTCGTTTATTTCTGCAGACTTTTGATTTCTCTCTCTAACTTTATATAGAGACTCAGCAGGGGTCCTCACAATTGCCCAGACCCACACATGGCCAGACATCTCCACACACATTTAGTGTCTTTAGAGCTGCGCTACTGACGTCAAAGAGCCAAGCCAGGGTTTTCTAATCTTCTTGTGCAGGTTTTATTTTGTCTGTGTGTGCGTAGGAAAGGAAGGCTAGAAAATCGAGAGAATGAGTGATGAAGAGATAAAAGGAACAAACAGGAGATGGAGAGAAATGAAGACGGTGAAAAGGGGAGCCATAGGGTGACATTTCTCCTCTGCTTCTGCACTTTTCTCCTTAATTTCCCTAAGACACACACACACACATAAACACACAGTCAGATACTGTATTCTTTATGAGCTTTAGTGTCAGGGACTCCCTTTTACCACTCTGTGAGCATCCACATAAAATGTTAATGAGACTCAGAAAACTTGTTAAAAGGGTTTGCATCCGCCTTCCCTAACCATGGTTATAATCAACCAATTCTGTATGCATATACAGTAAATATAATGTATATGGAAGTGATTAGGAAGTATTTGAGGAATCTGCCTGTCTTCCTGTGACCTGCCAAAGAATCAAAGAAGACATGGGATATGTTTTAGTGTAAAATAAATCTGTATTAGACCTACAGGAGTTTCTAACCTGGCTCATGGTAAAAGAGGCTCTGAGCGCTACTGATAAGAGAAGCCTTTGAACAATAGCTAATTGAAGGTTTTGGCAGGAAAAGTGCAGTGAAGGAAGTCTCCTGTCTATCCTTCTGGTGGGGCATCTGGTTCCCACAAAGCTGAAGTCAGAAGCAAACCACCTCCCAGCTCCAATTTTAGGGATTTTTTTTTTTATGCAGCTGAAGGATGAGACATGAAAGCACAGAGAGTGATGCAAGAAGGGAAACTAACTCTAGATAATAAAATTATAAATAGGAGTTCTTGGCTGTTATATTAAAAGCGATAAAAAGAGAAAAAGGGATTTTTTTCTTTCCATTTTGTGCTTCTCCATACATTCCCAAAGCAAAACACCTGTTTTGTCCTGCCTTGCCTGAAGGCACGTGAATCCTCCTCTACAATAACAGTGCCTTTAACCCGTTTGCCTGAACTATGACCCCTTAGTTCAGAGGCTAGATCCTGTACTTTAAACCAGAATAGAAACACAGAGGAAGGCACTACAACACTGCACCTTGCAGCCCTTTAATGATTTAACTCTTTGGTTTTAAATAATGTCATGGCTAAATTAGCTATGAGAGTATTTAAAGCTGAAGAGGTAAATCAGCTATGAATGCTGCAGGCAGTGAAAAAGTCAGCCAGGAATGAGACACAACATCCTTTAGAGTGTTAAGATGATGATAACTGATGATGAATGGATACAAGTATATGGGAATTTCAGTTGCTTTACTGAAGACACACATAATGAAAGTATGGTCCACGGTCCACTGGAAGTATTGAATGACTGTAATAAAGATACTGTCTACAAATCACACTGATTTTCAGGTCTTTAAAGGGGATCTATTATGCTTATTTCCAGCTCCATTATTTCTAAATCATACTAGAGTAGGTTTGCATGATTCACGGTCAACATAGTCCTTATTTATCTTATAGGGCCTTGTTGCAGCCCTCAGTTGATCCACTATATTAAAGAAGCTGTGTGAAATCTCTGTGCTGTATTTCAGCTGACCTCCACAGTGATGGGGTCTCAGTTATGCTGTGGGGGGAATTTTGCTGCAATGCTTTAGTTCCGCTTGTCCCCTAAGAGCATGTATGGGCAAAATATGGCCTGAGGGCCGAAACCTGGCCCATAACATCCTAAAAGGAAAACAAAACCCACACTCAAAACATCAATGAGAAAGAAAAAAACTTTATCCAAAAGTCCACCGTCATCGCCACAGTCTTGAGCAGGTTCAGCTCCAGGTGGTTCTGACTGCACCAGTGGACCAGCTGGTCCACCTCCTGTCTGTACGCGGACTCATCATCATTCTGGATCAGACCAATGACAGTCGTGTCATCTGCGAACTTCAGGAGTTTCACAGATGGTTCTCCTGAGGTGCAGTCAGGAGAAGAGCAGCGGGGAGAGAATACACCCCTAGGGGAGGCCCGTACTGATGGTCTGTGTGTGGGATGTGATGCTCTTCAGCCTCACCTGCTGCTGCCTGTCCGTCAGGAAGCTGATGATCCACTGACAGGTGGAGGTGGGCACAGTAAGCTGGGTGAGCTTCTGGTGGAGGATGTCTGGGATGACAGTGTTGAAGGCCGAGCTGAAGTTCACGAACAGGATCCTGGAGTACGTCCCCGGTTGGTCGAGGTGATGCAGGATGTAGTGCAGTCCCATATTGACTGCATCCTCGGCCAACCTGTTTACCCGGTAAGCAAACTGCAGGGGGTCCAGCAAGGGCTCTGTGATGTCCTTCAGGTGGCTCAACACCAGTCTTTCAAAGGACTTCATGACCACAGACGTCAGGGCGACAGGCCTGTAGTCATTTAATCCTGTGATGGTGGAGTTCTTTGGGACTGGGATGATGGTGGAGCGTTTGAAGCAGGAGGGCACTTCACACAGCTCCAGAGATCTGTTAAAGATCTGGGTGAAGAAGGGGGCCAGTTGGTCGGCACAGACTTTCAGGCAGGAGGGGGACACACTATCAGATCCTGGAGCCTTCCTGGTCTTCTGTCTCTGGAAGAGCAGACACACATCCTCACTAAAGATCCTCACAGATCTTTAGTGCAGGCAAAGGTCAGGGGGGAGGGGGGTGAGGGCTGCAGGTAGTCTTTTTGTGTAGGTGTGAGGTGAGGGTGAGCAGCATCTAGGTGTGAATGGTTGTCTTTCAAATCTGCAATAGAAGGTGTTGAGGTCGTCAGCCAGTTGGGGATTCTCCTCTGGGTGTGGGGATAGACTCCTGTAGCTGGTGATGTGCTGCAGGCCTCTCCAAACTGATGCAGGGTTGTTGGCTGAGAAGCTGTTTTTTAGCTTCTCACTGTAGCTCCTCTTAGCTACCCTGATCTCCTTGCTCAGTTTGTTGCTGGCCTGATTGTACAGGGCCCCGTCCCCACTGCTGTAGGCCTCCTCCTTGGTCTGGCGCAGCTTCCTCAGATTTGGATTGAACCATGGTTTGTTATTATTGTATGCACAAAAGGTCTTGGTCTGCACACACAAGTCCTCACAACAGCTGATGTATGATGTCACAGTGACAGTGAGTTCATTTAGGTCGGTGGTTGCAGCTTCAAAAACACTCCAATCTGTGCAGTCAAAGCAGGCTTGTATTTCCTCCTTTGACTCCTTGGTCCACTTCTTCACAGTTTTAACCTCAGGCTTAGAAGTTTTTAATTTCTGTCTGTAGGTAGATATGAGGTGAAGCAGACAGTGATCAGAGAGTCCAAGAGCTGCACGGGGAACAGCACAATAGGCATCCTTTGAAGCAGGTACAGTGGTCCAGTATGTTAGCGTCCCTGGTGGGACACTTAATGTGCTGTCTGTATTTTGGAAGTTCATGGGTGAGGTTTGTGCTGTTAAAATCCCCTAGAATAATGATGAGGGAGTCTGGGTGTTTTTTCTCCATGTCAGTTATCTGGTCAGTGAGCTGTTTTTGAGCCTCTGACACACTGGGGATTTAAGCAGGTGTGGTGGAAATTATTCCTTCTATGGCGGAAACTGCAACTAGTTGAGTCCTGAAGTGTGATGCCTCAGTAATGTGGGAGAAAACTGCCAACAGCCTGGAGCATTCAACCGCATTCTTTGTCTTAAAGATGGCAGCATCTGCTGGGTCCACGTCTTGGTCACATTGTTCTGTCATGGTGTGGTGTAGTGAGGACCCAAATGCAAAGATGGAGTGAGGCAGAGTACAAACAAAAAGCAAGCCATTTATTTAGGCTGGTAAGTCCATAACAAAACCAAACACAACATGAGGATTACTAGAGTAGTAGGAATATCTGAAAAACACTAGGAATGAGTGGGAAACAAACATGCAGAGTTCACAGTGAAGACAGCAGTACAACAGAACAATGAAGAGACCTAAACTGCTGGTTTAAATACATACAGACACAGAGGGCAATCAGGGAGGAGTGGAAACACAAGGGCAACAGCTGAAACTAGACAAGAGTCAAGGCAAAGAAAACTAAATACAAGGCACAAGAGACAAAAGACTACCAAAATAAAACAGGAACACATGAACATCTAACACAGAAATTGAGACTTAACGAGAAACACAGGGAAGCAGCAATAAACTGAAACTCAAAGAATAAAATATAAATGAAACTATAACCTTTAACAGAAACTAGATTAATATAAGAATCCGAAAGTAAATGCAAAACTCAAAACTTGAGCAGAAATCCCAAGGGCCATGGCACATATAGCTATATATCCTCTTTATAACAATGGAAATTAACTTAAGTTATTAATGGAAGCATACAAAAGTACCAAGAACTGGCCCATGGCGAACATCACATGAAGTTGATAATGAGAATTCCCCCATTACAGCAGAAAAGGAATCTGTTTAAGTAGGAGAAAAACAGACAAGACCAGTGTCTTTCATACAAACACAGCATTCAAGGTGATTTATAAGCATGCCATGTTCAACTGTAACAAATACAGAACTCAGGTCCAGAAGAATTAGAATAGCACAGAGCCCAGATTCAGTAGCAAGCAATAAAACATTTGTCACTTTAAATAGAGCTGTTTCTGTGCTGTGATGGATGTAAAAACCTGACTGATATTTCTCCAAAATATTTCTGTTGTTCATGACCCTTATGACAGAAAGACCAAGGGAACAGTTTGACCTGCCCAGGATAGGGTTACTGGGGCCCAAGTTATCATAGTTAATTAAAACTAAACTAAAAACCAATCTATATGTGAAAAAATATTATAGTTAACTAAAATAAAAATAAAAACTAGACTTTGGAAAAAAAGTTCAAACTAACTGAAACAATTTTGTTAACTTGGAAAACTAACTAAAATGAAATAAAAATATAGAGGAAATTTCCATAGCTTTATTATTTTTTATTTTGGAATAAAAAAAGTTTTATTAATTAAATTCAATTCAATTCAATTTTATTTATATAGCGCCAAATCACAACAAAAGTCGCCTCAAGGCGCTTTATATTGTAGGGTAAAGACCCAACAATAATACAGAGAAACCCCAACAATCAAACGACCCCCTATGAGCAAGCACTTGGCAACAGTGGGAAGGAAAAACTCCCTTTTAACAGGAAGAAACCTCCGGCGGAACCAGGCTCAGGGAGGGGCAGCCATCCGCCGCGACCGGTTGGGGGTGAAGGGAGAAAGACATGCTGTGGAAGAGAACCAGAGATTAATAATAGCTCATTAAATGCAGAGAGGTGTAAAAACACGGTGAGAGAAAGAGAAACACTCAGTGCATCATGGGAAACCCCCAGCAGCCTAAGCCTATTGCAGCATAACTAAGGGAGGATTCAGGGTCACCTGATCCAGCCCTAACTATAAGCTTTATCAAAAAGGAAAGTTTTAAGCCTAATCTTAA
>VUQS01077003.1:25583-39992 GCA_015108495.1 Heterochromis multidens
AATCATTTAAATGACAAAGAGCCCAAAAGCAGCAGCTCATTCATCATAACTCACTCCTTTTAGGTGTTTGACGTCAGACATTCTCACATAGCTGTCATGCTGGTACACAGTGTAAATCCAGGAGCATTCATCATTACAAAGTTTTTGAATTTGATCCAGGTAAAAGTCTGTTTTACTTCACTTGGCTATATGTTTCAGCCATAACTGACTCCCCTGAGCAGAGCATGTCTGACATGCTGACACCCTGTGTGTGAGGAGGTTTCTGGAGGGAATATGCTGGATATAATTGATGCTGTGTGGTGGATGTGATGCCGTTATTAGTGTATAATCCACTGAATGTACTGCTTTCATTTGTCTTCATGAGACCACAGTGGCAGACTTGTTTCTGCATGTGATATATATGTGTGTGTGTGTGTGTGTGTGTGTGTGTGTGTGTGTGTGTGTGTGTGTGTGTTAAAGCAAAAACACAAACGAAGAGGCAATGAGTAAGAAGGGCAAACTGACTTTGCTGCAGGTGCTAGCCCATCGTAGTGCCGAGTGGGAGTGGAGGGTAGGAGGGTGAATCCATGGGGAGCCAGGAAGGTGACTTTGATCAGACGGAGACGAAGGGAGAGGGTTCAGAGGTAAGCAGATGGAGGGGTGAAGCGAGGAATGTGTGATGGAAGGTCAGGCGGTGATATAGGAGCCTTGGGGCTGAGTAGTGAGGAGGGAGGGAGCGGGCTGTTACTGATGTTAAACTGTTTAATCTCATTTACAGAAGCATAAAAAAGGGCTCAGAAATATTCTCACATAATGATGTTTGTGACATGTCACATGACACATTTAGTCTTTTGCTTTGTTTCTTAAATCTTTAGGACTTCAAGATTTGCATTTCACACATGATACACATGATATGCTTGTTTTTATGTAAGTTTGTTGGAGGTTTCTATACACAAACAGCTGCAGGGAAACAGAGAGATAAGAGACCCGCAACTGCACAGATACACAGATACATTCCAGTGTAGCAGCCTAGAGTGATGATCAAAGAAAACAAGTGAGAACACACACACACACACACACACACACACACACACACACACACACACACACACACACACACACACACACACTGTTGAGTTTTTGACTTTTGAAGAGCGTGGAATTCAGGTTTGGTACTAAAGAAACAAGCTACATCTTCACTGCAGTGCTATATTGTAGGTTCTCAGGGGTTACAGGACTAGCTGGCTGACCCATAAGAATCCATAAATTTTTGCTTCACCACTAACCAGATTTCCATAAAGCCCCCTACCTGCTTTGGCTGCTTATATGGCCTCCTACATTTCATCTCAGGTAATAGTCTTGTTTTGCTCCACAAAGGCCAGTTGGGTTTTATTACACTGAGTAGTTGTGCTCATTACAGTTTCCAGTAATGTCCAGTGGTGCACAGTGTTGTGTGGTCAGGTAATGGTATTGTGTACACACATATATGCAAAGGCATAGGCAGGTTTACTGCCTCTTTCTTACAGTCATAAATAAAAGTAGTCTGGGGGGTGAAAAGCCTGAAACTTCATTAGTTGATCCGCAGTGCGAGTCAACACAAACACGATTACACTACACCCAATTTAAAGCTATTTAACTTAGTTTTCTTAATATGGTAATGGTTTCTCGCTGTTTGGTTGGAAAGACCATCTGCACGTTTGGTGTCATTAAGTCTTCCTGCAACAGGGCTATGTGAGTAAAACTCTCACCCCTGCAGGTTTTAAAGGTGGCTGTAAAAAGTTTGTATTTTGTCTGTTATGGATAGCAAAGGCTGTGGTCAACATGGCTTCAAGGTGGTCCAAGTGGACTCCAACAGTGACATGCCGAAAGAAGGGCAGGGCCATGTTTACCACTGTGCATTATCCTCTTTTCTTTTAACAACAGTCTGTAAATGTCTGGGAACTGAGGAGACCAGCGGCTGGACCTTTGGAAGAGGAATGCTGTCCCATTCTTGTCTGATATAGGATCCTAGCTGCTCAGCAGTCCTGGGTCTTCTTTTTCGTATTTTTCATTTCATGATGCTCCAAATATTTTCATTTGGTGAAAGGTCTGGACTGCAGGCAGGCCAGTTCAGCACCCAGACTCTTCTACTATGAAGGCCATACTGTTGGAATAGCTGCAATATGCAGTTTAGCATTGTCTTGCTGAAATATGCAAGGCCTTCCCTGAAAAAGACATCATCTGCATGGGAGCATATGTTGCTCTAAAACCTGTATATACCTTTCAACATTGATGGTGCCTTTCCAGATGTGTAAGCTGCCAGTTCCATAGGCACTGATGCACCCCCATAGCATCAGAGATGCAGTCTTTTGAACTGAGCACTGATAACAAGCTGATTGGTACCTCTCTTCTTCAATCCAGAGGACATGGCATCCATGTTTTCCAAAAAGAATTTCAAATTTTGATCTGTCTGACCACAGAACAGTTTCCCACTTTTCCTCATTTTAAATGGACCAGAGAAAGTGCCAGCATTTCTGGATCATGTTCTTTGCACGGCTTCTTCTTTGCAAGATAGAGCTTTAACCTGCACGTTTGTGGATGACATGGTGAACTGTGTTCACAGACCGTGAAGTGTCTGGAAGTGTTCCTGAGGCCATGCAGTGATTTCCATGACAGAATCATGCCTGTTTTTAAAGCAATGCTGCCTGAGGGCCTGAAGATCATGGGCAACAAATACTGATTTTCAGCCTTGTCTCTTGCGCACAGAGATTTCTCCAGATTTTGATGAGTTATTTGAGTAGCACTTACTTTTCCAGCCTTTTGTTGCCCCTGTTCCAACTTTTTTGAGACATGTTGCTGTTATCAAATAAAAAAAGAGCTAATATTTTTCATGAAATAGTAAAACGCCTCAGTTTAAACATTTGATGTGTTTTCTATGTTCTACTGTGAATTAAATACGGGGTTTATGAGATTTGCAAATCACCTCATTTTTTTAATTTACATTTTACACAGTGTCCCAACTTTTTCAGAATTGGCTTTGCACTTCTTTTCAGATAATAAGATTGAGTGCTTATGACCAGAAGGGCAAAAGGTTTTACCAAACAATGCTTGCAGTCTTGATGGAAGTGAGCATTTGGAACATATGGAGAATACTGGTGGGCAGAGGAAAAGTGGGTTATGCTGCAGAGCAGTGTGACAGGTTTTGTGTAAACATTTTGAATCCTGTTTTCTGTCATGAAAACAGTTCAGTTTTAAAACAAATTGATCTGTAATAAATCCAAGCTGAAATGACCAAACAAACTCCAATTTTCAAGCTTATACGTTTGGAGTGTTTTGTAAGCCAGACGATATATTTTTGGCAAAGTGTCCCTTTAAACGTGTTGGTATTAGTCTTGGGCAGGCTGAGGCAGCAGAGAGTATGTTGTTTATGCACATTGTGTGTGTGTTGATTCCACTGATTGATGTGTGAACATCAATATTGTTGTGTTTATGGGCACCAACTCCTTATAAGCCACTCATTTCAGTAGGTCCTGAAAGGATAATATTATCTTCTGACAGCATGCCATTTAAAGAGGAGATCACTTTCATTACCTAACTCAGTCTAGTCACGGTATAATCCAAAACCAGTTCTGACATTAACATTTCACTTCTCCTTTGTTGCAGATGGATCACATCCATAAAGCTCTGATTGGCCCAGGCTTCGGGCTAACCTCACCCTTGAAGAGAAAGCCCAGTTCCTGCGGAGTCTGTCGTCTGAGATTAAACTCTGAGGTGGGCGGTACTGTGTGGGAAACACATGGTTTTTGAATTGTTGTTCTTTCAAGGTGCACTTGTTTTTCTCACACACGCCCTTACATGACAGTTGAACCACTGAGAAAACCTGCCCTTACACATGGCTGTATTACTGGTTTTAAAGGTGTAAAGCTGTCTTACTTAATTACTGGGTCAAATGTGGACTCATCTGATATTTGATATTATTCACTTTGTATTTGTATTTTTAATTCATTTTTAATTATTTGTATCATAGCATGAGTCATAAGAAAGCTAACTAATTTACTGCATGAATTTAATTTTTTTTTTCTGTTGGACATCAAGGCACAGGCTTCCTCACATTATAGTGGCACGAAGCACGCGAAAAAGCTGAAAGCTCTGGATGCCCCGGATTCAAAGATCAGGACCTGTGAACCGGTCTCCAAGGAAACTGCAGTCCTGTTGTCATCGTGCTCGCAGCCCTCCACCTCTGACACAACATCAGGAGGTGAGTGCATTTCTGCAGGCATGCATGCTTCCCCTGCATATGCATGCAAGTGTGTGCGTGGACATCAAGTGCATGACACCGTTAGATAAATGAACGCACGGCTCAGACCTTCTTTTCTAGTCACGACCTTAACTCTTTGATGTGATAAACCTCCTGCTGCTTTGGGTTGCACGGTGAAGTGATTAAAGGTTGGGCATTATCCTCTGCTTCTTCTTCGTGTCTACATTTTCTGACCTCATTCAGTGGTCTCTTGAGATCAAAAGCGCATTGAAAATGCTTTGAATATGATCTGTGGGTAGCTCTCCACTATGTGTGTGAGTGTGTGTTTGTTCAAGGACCTCAGGCACATGTGTGTCTGCAGGCATGCAAGTGTGGCGGTGTGTCAAAGCATTGACTGCTTTCCAACGTGTGTTTATATTTGTGCCAGTGCTGGTGTGCTACTTTTGCACATGCGTGGGCGTTTAAGGATTGAAAATAATACATTTCGCCACAGCTAAAGAAGAAAGAGGTTGAAGAAATATTCTTGACAACACCGACAGGAGAGTTTGTTTTTAAGAGAGTGAGAGGGTGAATGATCATTTCAAGAGTTTCGGGGAAGTGGATGAGAAGCATGAGAGCTCTCTGAAGATTACTTTAGTGAGAGAGTGGGGAATCGGTGGTAACAAACAGACACCCACTCAGCGAGGCAGAGCTAATCATTGTTATTAACAGAGAGTGAATCCTTAAATCTGCATGCATTCCTCCGGGGGAAAGTCGGCCTCACAAAAGATAACAGAGTCAAATCATATCTATACAAAAGTGTCCTTTTAAGCGCTGCAAGGCAGAAACCCTGGGGAAATCATTGATTATTAGTGTGATTAGAGAGGTTGATGGAGCTCATAATCATGTGTAGCCTGGTGAGCTTTTATCTTTCTCTTATCATAAAGAATTCAGAAATTTCATAGAAGTGGAAAAATGTTCGCGTTTGTCTTCCTTAGTGCTCATTCTTGCCAACAGGACTTTCCCTAATGCATTTTTTTGGGCTCTGAAGCTTCAGCAGTAATCAACAGAGAAAATTCAAAGCTTCCCGTCTGAATTTAATACTCCAGCACTGTCTGACAAAATCACCACGCGCATAAGTTTAAAAGCTTTAAACTGCTGCTGCGCGGTGCCACTTGGTGAAGAGAGCAGAGAGAGGGAGAGCTGTGGAGAGCGAGACCTTGGAGAGTAAGATTTTTCACTGGGCATAAAAGTTGATAAATGTGTATAAAACTCCCTATATCTGGAAATTATGTTGCTAAGTTGGACACAGTGTCTTGAAATGAAACTTGATGATCACTACTGTGATGAGAGGAATCAGATGCATCCAAGTTGAGACTGCATTTATTTCTACAGTTTGAAAAAACACATACATATGCACATCCAAATATCACAATTAAGAACTGAATATCTACCCAAACAATGAATATCCAAATAGTCAAATATTAAAGTATAACCCTACTTACCAGCATTTTTTTTGCCTTTATTTTAGAGCCTTCATCCCAGTACCCTACCTCAGAAATGGCACCATCGAGCAGTGGCTCCACTGAAACTGTGAAAGCACCTTCTGACCCTTCCTTGTCACCCACTCTAAGGACAACAGAGAAAGAGGCACAAAAAGATGGAGAGGTAGAGGCTCCAGAAGAGGAGACAGAAGAAGCAAAAGCTATACGTCTTCTGTACTGCTCCCTCTGCAAGGTGGCTGTCAACTCAGCTTCCCAGCTCCAGGCCCACAACAGTGGTGAGAGGCAGTCACCGCCACGGTCAGACTTAGCCCACATGAAGTGTGTTTCTATACTGTGCTGATTTGACTTTATATCTGCTCAGGCACTAAGCACAAGACAATGCTTGAGGCCAGAAGTGGTGATGGAGCCATCAAATCCTTCCCCAGGATGGGGGTCAAAGCCAAGATGGCTGCACCATCTGAGTCATCGACAGGACTCCAGAACAAAACTTTCCACTGTGAGATCTGCGACGTGCATGTCAACTCTGAGACTCAGCTCAAACAGGTTAGCTCTGCAATATGATAAGTTAAAAAATGAACTTTGGCAATTGTACAGCTAATTTTTTCACTTCTAGGAGTTCATTACTTTATATCAGTTTTGGATATAATGTGATATGACATCCAAATCTGCAAATCTTAGACATCAATGTGATTTAGAGTCCTACATAATGTAACATCTTAAAATGAATCATGAAAAATGGTTTATCGACTTTCAATAGAAACCTAAACTACAAAAAATGTTTATAAATACATATTCATGTTCTGCTGCATCTGCTTTTAGCTAAAAGAAAAAACAAAACAAAACAGGGATACTATGCATGCTTCATGAAAAATGACTGACATGATGAAAAATACACATGCACCAGCCACTTTATTAGGTACACCTTGCTAGTACCAGATTAGACCCCCCTTTTTCCTTCAGAGCTGCCTTAATTCTTCATGGCATAGATTCAACAAGGTGCTGGAAAAATTCCTCAGAGATTTTGATCCATATTGACATGAAAGCGTCACACAGTTGCTGCAGATTTGTTGGCTGCACATCCGTGATGCTAATTTAACATTCCACCACATCCCAAAGGTGCTCTACTGGATTGCAATTTGGTGACTGTGGAGACCATTTGAGTACAGTGAACTCACTGTCATGTTCAAGAAACTAGTTTGAGATGATTTGAGCTTTGTGAAATTGTGTGTTATTCTGCTGGGCAGTCATCAGATGATGGGTACACTGTATTCATAAAGGCATGGACATGGTCAGCAACAATACTCAGGTAGGCCATGTTCAAAGTCACTTAAATCACCTTTCTTCCACATTCTGATGCTCAGTTTGAACTTTAGCAGGTCGTCTTGACCATGTCTACATGCCTAAATGCATTGAGTTGCCGCGATGTGATTGGCTGATTAGGTATTTACCTTAATGTGCAGAGGAACAGGTTTTTTTGGTCATTACAGGATTCAAGGAATATAATGTACAGGAAGATGTCATTTCTATGGTTTGAGAAAGAATCTTTTGAAATGATCTTTTCTGACAAATGCTTGCCACAGTCATACCATACAGAGACCATATTTTTTGTTCTTTTTTGGTTTAAGTCAAAAGTGTCTTCCCACATTTTCAATAACACACACTGATTGCCAATAGTTGTTGTGTTGTTACTGCCCATATAGAGTGAACAATGGAAGGCGACATAAGAAAACTGGCTCTTGCACTAACTTACTGGTTAGTTCCTCTTGTGCATGTAAAGCTATTCAAAGGTCAGGTGTCACACAGATTTGCTATTCAAACAGTTGAGGAAGTACAAAGCAACCACGATCGATCATCACTTTATCCATCATGCATTAAAGACAGGAAACTCAGGACCATGCAAATTTTATTCCCAATCACAGTATGAACAGCTCACACCTGTCGCTGCAGGTGAGTTAAAATCACAGATCCCTCAAGATAATGAGCACAAAGCTACTAAGCCTTTGCTATATCAGTGAGCATTTGAATATGATGTTAGCATCCCTGTTCGTGATGTGACTGCATAGTGTTGGTCTTCATCTCTGACTATTTAAAAGTTAACTTTGGCCAGGTGCTCATGAATATTTAGCAGCTCACTGCTGATTGTGTGCCGCGTTGGCCACAGCCATCTGTTTGTGCTTGTCAGTCAAATTTTAAAAGATTTCCTAACCCGCCCCTCATAAATATTTGGAGTCTCAAAGTCAGAGCCAATAAAATATAAATGCTATGCCTGAATTGTCAAAAATAGGAGCTTTGATTTCTGCTTGCCTTTAATTTCCTTTTCAGATTATTCAAATTACTAAGCGTCACCTTCTTTTTTTGTCCGTGCCATCTTTCTGCTGCAGCCTGTGTCTGTCTGGGTTTCTTTTGCTGCATGCTTATCTATGTGTCTCTTTCTTCCAGCACATCAGCAGCAGGAGACACAAGGATAGAGCGGCAGGTAAACCAGCCAAGCCTAAATTCAGCCCTTACACTCCCACCCAGCGTCACCAGAGTTTCCAGGCAGTGAGTACCCTGCTATTGCTTGACTAACTTTCACCCCCTCATCATTGTGTTTGTGTACACGAGTTGATCCTCATGGACTTCTTCCAGGAAGCTTCACTCCCTACTGCCAGTGAAACAAATAGTCAGTGATAGTTCAAGAATAATAAATTTTCTGTATTTTACCCCTTAGACATAATGAGTTGGACAAAAAGGCAGGATTTCACTGGAACAGAGTGGATTATTAATAAGAATGTCTGGCAATAAATGGGACAGCTTGTACCTCTATTTTTTCCTGTTGTTCTTTTCTGATTTCCTACTTTAAACTGCTTAATTTCCTGAGAAAAAAATCTTGATAGCATTTTGTTTGCCTGTGTTTCATCCTCAGATAAGGCTGACTTTACGAAAGAACCAAGATCTGACCAAACCTCTGGCGTCTTGTGTCCTCCAGCGTCAGCTCTCCGTTGCTGCCGCCGCCGCCGCTGCCATGGCATCATTGCCCCCATTCCCTCTCCCGCCTGCGTCAAACTCGAACCCCACCTTGTTTCACAGTCAGCCCCTCCCCCAGGCCCTGCTTCATCCGGCACCCGGACCCATCTGTTCAACACACACGTCTGTTCTGTTTTCCCCCTACTGACCCAGCCGATGTCTCAATCGCTTCTGAACTACAGCTAAAAGCAGACATGAGGCCTGAAGAAGATGTGATATAAGCCAGAGCTCTCTGTACTCCGCATACCAACAGACACCCTGGGTGTCATGGACCAGACCATTTGCTGCGGCTAAAACCACAAGAGAGGGTCAGATTGAGGTAGTAAATGGATGAAGACAGAGTATTTTGAAATGTGAGAGAGTGTGTGAATGCTACCGGGTACATGCACAGATGTATCCATCATAGAAGTGCAACTTTTTGCTCTATTTTATACCATTTTTGCTAATAATCAGTGACGCATTTAAAAAAGTTCTCTTAAAATGGACTTTGCAGCTTATTATGTGTGTGTGTATATATATATATATATATTTATATATATATATATATATATATATATACATAAACAAAGATGCAGAATGGTGAACTTCCATGATGACTATAACTGTGTGTCTGTATGTGTAGATGAATGCCACTCAGAGCATGCTTGACTATTATTTTCCAATAAAAAAAATTGCTGGGGACACTCACACTGATTGCACAATGTTCTTTTTTCTTTCTTTCCGAGGGTCCTCATAAGGTTATTGCTGAAAATGCTCCAAAAATGTGCAATTTATCAAATAAATAAGTGCAATAATGTATCAAATTCGTATGGTGTTCATATCTTTGTCAGATGGAAATTTGTGAATCAAAGAGACAAGAGCGTACGCAGAAATAAACATTGGTCTTTGTCATTTCAGCTCCTTGTGTACGTGTTCAACTTTAACACTGCCAGAACTGTTGACGCAGCCAGGCGTCAACTCCTTTCCAAATCATAAATCTCAGTATCTGACTATGACTTAAGCTCAGTTAATCTCCTTTGATACTTAGCAGTACACAGAAAATTTTTCCTTGGTCCTTTTTCAGGTATTTCCCCCCTCCAAAGAAAAAAACAAAATGAAAAGGACACATCCATGGCAGGGAGTCTCCGAAGGCCCCACCACATGTCCTCCGGCTTCATTCTCCGAGATAAATCAGAGCAGGAATGTTCTGTCTGATGTTATTGTCTGTCTTTCTGATAAGGTTTACTACACTGCAGCTGCAAGCAATGTGGTCAGTTTGGTGCACTTAGTGCTTTAAAAGGAGGTAGTTTTAAAAGCCAGGTAGTATGGATACTGTGTGTGTGTGTGTGTGTGTGTGTGTGTGTGTGTGTGTGTGTGTGTGTGTGTGTGTGTGTGCTGCTGGTAGTGTACAAGCGCTGACCTGACAAAATGTGTGTGATTGCTGGTGACATTCCACACTGACATTATATGAGTGATGGTCGTCTATATTTTCTCAGACGTTATAAAAAGGTCAGGGGTGTGTGTTGCTGCTTTTTCAACTTTTCCTGACCCCTCTTCTAGTTTTTATCTTTCATCAGAGACCCAACTTGATTAATTTTTTAGATATTTTTACTTCTGTCTCCCACAGCTGCTCCAAAGCAAATAACCTTACCGGCCAGTTCAGAGAATTATCATCTAATAAGTCACTGCCTCCTGATTCTTCCCATTGTCACGGCAGTTAATATTATTATTAATTGTCTGGGTGATGATTGTGAACATCTGTGTGTGGGATGCTCAATTCTCCACACGCTATTGGAATTCAGACCTCCACTGGCCCCCTACCTCCCTGGCTCACTCCCTGGCCAGCCTTCACTGCCTTTTCTCCTTCACCTTTTGTCATCTTTCTTTGGTTACCTCAAATGTTCACGGCTACCTTCTCCACCAGCTTTTTGTCTCTCACGCCACTATCAAACTCGTGGCAGGCAGGTGCATGTACACACATAAACATATGTCAACAGTACAAAAGCCTGACTTGGCATCCAGGGAATTTTTCATTCTCTGGAAAGACTACAAAAGTACAATGCAGAACTGTGCAGGCCATGTGAGGGCAGCTTTGCTCATGTTCACGTTCATAAAAAGGCTATAATAAGCTCTTGGCATGTAAATGCTGTATTTTGACTTTTACAAGAAAGAACAAAGGTAGTCGTGGATAAATACAGTGAGTATGAGTGACAGAAATGGACATTAAAGCTTAAAATGCAACTGCAAAACTTTATTTTTTACATTTTTTTAAATTATTGTATTAGATCATAGTTTGCTGAAAGAGCAGAAGAATACTTTGGTAAATTCACTGATTTGCTTTATAGCCTTAGAGTTGTAGGAGAAGATTAATCCCACTCTCTTCTCTGTATGGTAGTGCCAGTATAGTTATGTACAAGAAAGGTAACAAAAAAACTGCCTCCCAGCACTTTTACAATGACCCCATAACACAATTCACCATTTTATGGGGTTATCATGGATATTCATCAGGGCTCTGTAGAGGAAAATTTCTTGGCTGGCAACAAAAACCACCTTGGACACAACACTTTTTAAACAAAGCATTGTTTTGACACTTGGGTTTTTGCAACTCATTAAACAACTGAGACAAATAAATGTCATAATTTGTGAGGTTTAGAGACATAAAGATTTATTTGTGTGACAAACCAGCTGTATAGTCTACATTAAAGTGGGCCTGTTATGCTCATTTCCAGTTCCATATTTCCATTCTTGCACTCAACTAGAGCAGCTTTGTTTAAAAAATAATTCTAATTTGTGTTTTAGAGGCCCTTGATCCAGCCACCTAGTTGCTTTGTGAATTAGCCTTTTAAGTTATTCTCACTTTAAGGCCACAGTTTTCTTCTGATTGGCTGCCCCTCCTATTCAGAAGATTTAAACAGCAGATGAGTGTGATTTCTGTGTTCACAGTGTTCACTATCTGCCTGAGATGATCTTATAAAGGACTTCCCTTCTCTTTGACATCATGCAGAGCCAAGAGTGTAAAAAGCAGTTGGAAAAGCTTGAGCTTTTGGGTCACAGGGCACACTTACACACACTAATCACATTGTTTAAAACACTGACCATGTAACAGTGCATATATGACATAAAAGAAGGTAAAGCACATCTGACCCACTTGAACATGGCATGTATTTTCAGGGATCTGAAGAAAAAGAGAAATAATTTACCTATTATAAAAAAAAGAATTACGACAGGCCTGTTCAGAGACCTCACAGTATTTGACCAGGTGGTTAACAGCAATCTGTGGGCTTTAAATCCAGTCAAAGTATTGCACATCTAAAGGCTGGCACTCCTACACCACAAGACCTGTGCAAGCTGCCCTGTGGAAGTAATGTCTCTCCGGCTTGAGTGGGCAGACAAAAGGTGAGCGGGCTGAGGGGGAGCTGCGGCACAAGCTGCGGCACAAGCACCATCTGTCTGGGTCAGCATACCTCCACAGCCATTCAATGAGCACAAGTTGAAAGTTCAGACAAAGCCTTCAATTTCGCCTCTTGCTTAAGATGCATTTGTTGCTGTTGCAGCCCCAGACAGGATATGTTAGGTCCCTGCAAGGCTTTCCGGTCCTGCGGAGGCAGTGCAGTGGTATGGCAAGGAGCAACAGATCAGTAAAGGGAGTGGATGTTGGCTGTGAAGTAAATGTCTCGGCAGGGTGTTCAAGAGCAGGCTGTAAGGCATAATGGCCAAGCTGCAACCCACAGAGAGCTGATTGTGTGTCTGGGGCCCGGTGCTGCTGTCATCTGTGTTCAATGGGATGTGATTGTGAAGGAGTGCTGCTGCAGTTATGTTTGTTAGCAATGCAGCAGGCTTTGGTTTTGCATCCATAGAAGGAAAACTGCTATGTTGGAATTAGTGAAAGAAAGAAAGAAAGAAAGAAAGAAAGAAAGAAAGGCCTTCTAGTCATTTATCCACCAGTTTCTGATCAGTCTGAGGCCTATAAATCAAGCTCTTCTGTCTCAAAGTTTAATTTTGGGCTTGATTGCACAACCTGTGTTATGATTTCATTACCATAAATTGTGATTATGGTACCATAAGCACATTTTCCATATTAATAAGTGGAGCTGTGTATTTTTGGCCCCAGTAGAGGCAAGCCCACAGATTAGAGTTAATACTTTTCATCTGGTAGAAAAGCAGATGATGGTTTCATTGGCCAGTCAGGCTGTCTGGACACGGATGTAGGAGCTAGAGATCTGAGTGGACGGAGATGAGTTTATGATCTCTTAATAACGGTATTACGTCACAAAAGGTTGACAGACTTGTACTAGCTACTGTTATACTAAAAAAGGCAATGTATTCATATGTGTTGATGTCTCATCTTGCATTTTATTATCTTTATTGTACCCTAATTTCACAGTCAGCCACAGCACTCACTCTATTTTTATTTTAATCACTTCCTCCCGTCCTTTTTCCTCTACCTGTGATAATAAGTTTCTCTCCAGGCAGCTGACATGTGGGTAGTGAGGAGCTGCATGAAAAGACTGTGTGATGGATTTGTCCATTAAAGCAAGCTGAGCTAAAACCCGCAGAGTCCCTCTGGCTGTCTATCTGTCTGACTTTATATGTTCCTCTCTCTTTTTCGCTGTCTTTTTCTTTTGCTCTTTAATGCAGTCAGACTCACAAACACACACACACACACAAAACACACCACTCAGTATTTCCCCCGCTGTGAGGCAACAGCTGTAACATTTGCTTTCTTTTAGCAAGAATAATACACCTTTTAAGTAAACACCAGTGAGTCACCACAGGTCTATAAGGCTTACACACACTTACTCAGTTCCACCCCTAACCCCTAACAAGTGTTATCTGCACTTAAAAAAAAAGTCATATATTTTGTTTGTAATTAAACTTAATTGCAATATATTTTCATACAGGTAATGTTGAAGTAATCCCACTGAGGATGCACAAAGAACCAAACATTTGTGAGAAAAGTCAGCTAAATCAAGAACATCCCCTGTAGCCTCAGTATGTTTGGCTGGCATAGACACTGTCTTGGATCCTCCTCACTCACAGAAGGTCCAAAAAGATTAGCTGTAGTGCCATGCCAGAAAGGTGCAAGTTTCTTCCCTGTGCCATGCCAAGTAAGACATCCCCTGTGTGACTTGGGAAATTAAATGAGTTCATGACTATGTAATACCAGGTAATCCAATATTTATGGAACATTTATTGAGCAAAACCTGGGAAGGTTAATGATGGGTACTTATGGATGCAGGGTGGCTGTAAGAGAGGCAGCTCTGTGTGTGTGTGAGTGAGTGTGCATAAAGGTATGTGCTTATTATAGGCCCCATGTCACAGAGAAGAAGACAGGAGTCTGTACACTGGAACAGATTGTCAAAAGACTTGCTATCTCATTAAAAAAAAAAAAAAAAATACACTGATCTAATCATTGACTGGCTTTCTTAGCTGCTGTGCAATCGTAGATCGAACAAGCCACGACAGCTGCAGAAAAACCTCAAAGAATATGACTCAAACACTGCCTGTCAGAAGGCTTTAGGATGAACACAGTTATCAGCTGCATCCACATGCAGCAGAGCACTCTACTGAGCTCTGAATGCTCTTATCTTCAGCAGTCAATTATGCTATAAATACTCATTTTGGAGGCGCTGAATAAGCCTGATCCTTAATGGGTCTTAATCTAATTCCTTTTTTTTTTTTTTTTTTTTTAAGAAGTTTTTTTTTTTTTTTTTTTTTCAGTTT
>VUQS01077003.1:41507-56018 GCA_015108495.1 Heterochromis multidens
CCCCTTTACATTTTTTTTTTTTTTTTTTTTTTTTTTTTTAAATTAGGGATGCCCTAAGTTTTTGGTAGACTATATGAATTACTTTGAGACACTGCATGCCTTTGTAAAAGAAAATATTTGTTTCTTGGTATAGACTAAACCTGCTGCTGATGCCCAGCACCACATGGATTCAGTTAGGTAAGGTTTTAAAACTGATGATGTGTCACTTAAAAAAATTTGTTGGATCCTTTATACTGAGTGAAATATCAGGATTTGCTTCCTCCCAATTTACAGAAGAAAGCGGACCAGCCAGAACCTTGATGACCACATCTTGTGTGAAACGTCACCAATTTGTGGAGGTATACATTAAAATACTTTAATATTCCAGGTTATAATTGGGTATTACCCTGGCTGTAACTTACTAATCTAATATATTGCTTAGTGGAGGTTTTTCTTTTAATATGGCAACATGTACTTCTACTTTCGGCTGCTTCCTTCAGGGATCGCCACAGCGGATCATCTGCCTCCATCTCACCCTGTTTCTAGCATCCTCCTCTGTCACACCAACCCTCCATGACCCTTCACTACATCCATGAATCTTCTCTCTGGTCTTCTTCTTTTCCACCTGCCTGGCAGCTCCATCTCCAACATCCTATGTCCAATATATCCACTATCCCTCCTCTGCACATGTCCAAACCATCTCAGCCTTGCCTCTCTAACTTTGTCTCCAAACTGCTCAACCTGACCTGTCCCTTTGATATACTCATTTCTAATTTTGTCCATCCTGAAAATCTTACGAAAATCTTAGCATCCACCTGGTCTCCTTCACACACAATATATCTACCCTCCTTCTTTCCATCATGTCAGCCAGCACTCTCCCTTTACCAGTCATACTTCCTACAAAGTCCCTACTCTCACCTCCACACTCCTGCCTTTCCTTCTCGCTGCCTCTGAACATGCCATATACTATAAAGTTGATATATTTTATGCTTTAAATTTATCCTGATCACCCTTTATAATTGGCTAAAAATGTGTACCAATAAATGAAACATTGCTGCATACCAGTTAAACAGTGACTTGTTAAAAACTAATTAGCATTCTTTCCCAGTTGTGATATAATATTACACAGCCAATATTGTTCCTAGAATGATTAGCAAACTTTCAATGTAAGCCATACACTGCTGCCCTGAACTTTTTTAGACATTACCCAACAGAGGTGTGAGAATGCAAGTTTGCAGCACAATTGTATTTGATGGTCTTTACCCTGCATTTTAAAGTGTGCTCTGTCCGATTGAGCCCATCAGTGCAGGAACATTCACAGTGATCTTGTGACCTCGCCTAAATCAGTTGGAGTATTTCTTGTGCTGAGAATGTGTTTGAATCAGACTATTTCCTGCTGTGTGCTACATGTGAATAAGAGCAACTTCGGACAATGTCTTAATCTCCTGACATTTGCCTTTATCTTAATCCTAAAATCAAGACATTATATTTATTTGTTTTGTGTGTGTTTTTCTTCATAGACTCTCAGCTCCCTAAAAAGAATGGGAATCTTCAGTGTGAGAAACAGGCTACCTTGCCATCTACAGTAGGTGTGCGGCGTCAGCGTACAGATAAAAACAGGAGGAGGTCTGAGCGTTTGCAAGAGCAGAGGATTCTGGGTGAGGAAGGCCCAATCGCTGACTTTGGGTCTTGGATCCCAAGTCCTGTTCGCAGTGACAGTGAAAATCTGAGTCAAATGCAAAAAGGAGAACAACCAGAGACGGCAGATCCAGGTTTCACTGAGGAGTTACAGCACTCTACCCCTGAAACAGTGCCGCCCAAAAAAAGCAGACAACAGCCCAGCAGGAAACAGGCCCAGCAGCAGCAGCTGTCCTCCAAACCAGAACAGGCTTCACGAAAACCCGAGAGAGGGCGCAAACCGGAACGTGCCCCATTAAAGAAACCATGGGAGAATACCAAACCCAGAGCCAGGTCAAAGAGTCGGGACCGGTCAGCCACACGGGCCAAAACGGCACCTCCAGCACAGGGCAATAAACTCAACACTTCACTGGGATTTAATGACACGTTTGACTTTGACTGTGAAGAGACCGTCCACGTCACGCCGTTCAGGGCCAAGGCAGAGGACAATCAGCCAATCACACCCTTAAGTGAGGAGGCTCAAGAATCAGGACAGGCCCAGACTGAAGCTTCACCTATGGTTTCTAAACAGAGTGAATCCAGCTCGTCATCGCCATCTTCTGAATCGGAAGACAGTCTTTATGTTCCTCACAAGACCAGACGGAGACTGCCTTCTCCTAACAAGACCAAGGTCATCACCACTCGTAGAGGCCAGCCCTCTAAAGTAGTCAAACAGACAGGAAACATCCCTCCAAAACCAGAGATCTGTGGTGAGCATTTACATTTTTTATTCTCAAGTTTAGTTTCATTTTTAATTTGTGGTTAGTCTCTTTTTTTTAATGTTTATAATGAAACTCTTTCTGGTATTATTTCGTATTTTGTAGTCTTCAGAGATGAAGAAGCAAGTCCCAAGACTACAGGGTCTGAAGAGGCAGCACGTCGCCTCGATCAATCACCTGATTCTAGCTTCTCTAACAGCCCTGACCCTGTAAAGATGGAACAGGGAAATTATCAAGGTACGCATGCACTACATTTACTTTGTGCATGTTATTATTGTATAATAGTGCTCAGGTTTGGATGCTACAACAGAGACTGCCAAGAAATTGTGGAGCAGACATGCACTGTCAAGCAGCTTCTTAAAAGGCAATAAATTTCTTTTGGCTTTTTGCCCTTTATATGGCCTCTTCAGTGATGCAGTAGCCTTTCCTGAGCAACATTTTACTTGCCATTTAAAAATAATAGAAAAAAATAAAGTGTGACATAAAAGTGTGAGAAAATGAAGTCCTTATCTTTACTTAGAGCTGTGATGTCAGATACTTCAGAGACTTCCATGTGTTGGCCAGAAAAGAAAATTATTTTTGTATATTTCTGTCAAATTTACGGTGTTCCTGAGAGGTCAAATGCACTGCAACTTAAGAAAACACCAACAAATGGAACAACGGTGCAAAATCACACAAAACACAACAGAAGTTGAATAAAACACAACGGAAATAGAAAAAAACGCTGCAAAAGCTTAAAAAAAAAAAAAAAAAATAAATCAATCACGAAACAAAACAGAAGTGTTTCTGGGGACATAATAACGTGACGGAACAGTTGTGGAAGTGACAAGCTAACAGTAAACGGCTAATAGCAAACGATTCGATTAAAACTCCCTTTCTTCCTTTGCTGGTGTTTTCTTAAGTTGCAGTCCGTTTGACCTCTCTTGGCCACCATACGAATTAGTTTTGGTTGAAACAAAAGTAACGTGAAATTAACCAAGTAAAGTTATTAATGACTTTTCTTGGTGTTAGTATATAAGCCAATAATGTAACCTCCAACAGTTGTTTACAAACTTGTTGAATAGCTTGTTTTGGCTTGCGTGCCTCTTTCTGCTGATTTCATCATATTAAACATAGTTGTGTGGATTTCGTTCTGGTGTTCCAGAGCCTCGTGGGGAGGGAATGGAGAATGACTGTTTGCTTCCTGTCAGCCCTCTGGTTGAAGCTGAGATGATGAGAATAGACAACGTCCTGTCCAATTTTAGAGATTCCTCCTGTGAAGCTCCACCTCTTTTACCCCACCAGACTCCACAGAGGCTTAAGTCGTGCAAGAAACGTAAGGCGTTACATGATACAGCCCAAAACTGCATGTCCAGTTTACATGTCACTACCACTGTGAACATCTCTGAGCACACGGGCTTCATTGTGTTGCACTGGTGTATGCGTGTGAATTCACACAGCTCCTGTTTCCTTTTTTTCTGTCTCACGGTTCACGTCTTCCTTCACATTTCTGCAGGTGGGCTTGGTGTAAGGACAGCAGGGCGGGGCTTGAGTCTGTGTGATGTGACCAATCTGTCCCCTGCAGCCTATCGCAAGTTCTCCTGTGGAGGCCCGTCTGATGCTCGATGCTCCACCCCTGGTCCCGTTCGCAAGCGGCGCTGCACCATGGCGGTTGACTACAAGGAGCCCTCGCTGCACGCGTAAGCTCACATACTAATGCTGCTCCTGTTGCACACTTTTTTTACTGCAAGAAAGCTCAACATTTCTCTTGATACCTCAACAGGAAACTTCGGCGAGGAGACAAGTTCACAGACGTGCAGTTCCTCCGCTCCCCAATTTTCAAACAGAAGTCTGGTAGGAGGTCTGTGCAGAAACCAAGGAATTCAAAGAGTGGGCATCAGCCGTTTGAGAAATACAATGAGTCTTTTGTTGGGTGTCGCTGAAAGATGCTGCCCTATCTGTACTCAACTTTCAGTGTTGGCTGACTTTGAAGTGATTTTTCTTTTTTTTTGTGATAAAGAACAACTGTGATCATTTTTATATATTTTGTTGTTTATGTATTTTTGAAGCTTTCTCTTCCATTTCTGTTCATTGTCTCTAGGTAAATGTAGTGTAAATGCCTTTTCCTAAAATAGGTCAGATTTGCCATTTGGCAATTTTAAATTCTGTTTATTATGAAATCTTTAATGAGTTTATATTTTTGTTCTGCTTAGTTTCTTCTACTGTATGATAATAAATTTTCCTTCATATTCTCTGCTGCCTCATATAAGCTATTACATGTCACTGTCACAGGCTAATGTCTGAACACACCAAGGTTAGTCTCAAATCGATTGGGTCTGGATATTAATTTCAGTCTTGTGTAGTTGCAGCTGAACAATGGCCATACAAACCATTTACAACATGGTTCTCATCATAGCTCTGTTTCCTTTGTTGGGCCTGAAAGGCTCCGCCATGTTTGCAGCTAAACTCAATTAAAGTTAGGAAGTCTTTGTGTTGGAAAAACTGCAGACACAAAATTAGCCTCACTTCTGTTTTATTCAGTCTATAAAATAGGCTAGTACTATGTCATTAAAACCAACTGTAGAAAGAGCATGAAATTATTTCTCCAGACATTACAAAAGGTATTTTTTTTCTAAAGATTGAAAAGTACAAACACCTTTTTTACAAAACAGTAAAAGTACATAGTATTGCACAATCTTTTCATTTATCTCCAAAGTATAAAGTTATCAATCTCCATCTGCCGGACAAAAATAAGAAATAATAAATTAAGACCTTGTCTTAAGTATAATTCTAACTTACAGCACATAAATAAGAATATACTCTAGATAATTAAATTAGTCCTTAGTCAACAGTGTAATTTATATGTAAAACAAATTCTGAAGGAAAGGAGATGCTCTCATTCATGTTAACTAATACTTGCAAAAATAAAAGTGCATTTCGATAGTCAAACTGCCCTATGTGGCATGGTAAAAACAAAAGATTGTTTTTTCCTTTTTCAGTTCTGAGAAAGAAAATATATGTTATATACACATTTAAAATATACAGTGGGGTATAAGTGCTTCAAAATCATTAAAATCTGTACAAATTTAAAGTATGTATTCCTCTTTTGGCAGGATGAACTCTTCACAGACAAACTTTGACCTCAATGTCATATGTGCTCACAAGAATAGAGTTTTACAGACAGGAAAACATGGACTCTCAGTCCCTTTCCTCACATGTAACACTAATCCACCGCACATGTGGCAAATTCTCATTGCATCTCTACCTGAGTCAACTGAGAGGAGGAGGCAGACACTGAAAAGGCAGTATGAAAACAAAGATTAAGTAAGATGGGTGGTTAATCTCTGATCAGCTGTCATAATACGGTGCTTTCAGCACACAAACAATAACTGCCCTGTTTATTGTTTTACTACTGCTGTCCTTTCTTTCCATGGGCCTCTTGGGACACATGGTAAAATACAAAAACCACAATCCTTTTGTTCGGAAACAGAAACAGTCTTGCAGTTCTTAAATGAGGCCTTCCCTCGTGACCCATCTTTCAGGGTAGTCAAAGCTACTGATTCAGCATCTGGGCCAGCATGCATCAAACATTACAAGAGTGTTCATCCAAGACCCGTTTGCACCTTTTACATTAAGATATGTTTCTGAAACCTATCTACTCCAGAATCAGTAGTCCTGTCCTTTGCTTGTCTTTTGTATCACCTAAAACGTCCATTCATTGTCTCAGGACACACTCATCCTTGTCAAGGTGAAGAGAGACCCCTTTCTCTCATCTACTTCTCGATTAGGCCCGCCTCTTTGATCTTAGTGTAGAAGAATTTCTCCAGTAAATTGGCACACTTGTAGTACTCGCTCTCTGGAGGGTTGTATTCACGACAGTTTGTGAAGATTCGTTGCATGTCAGCCATGAAAAGCTTGCGTGTCGTGTAGTACCGGCTTTTTAGACGCTCGCTCATTGTCTTGAGGTCTGTGAGGGAAAAATTTGAAATTTGAATCATGCAGGCTTAAACCTGGATCTTTTTAACATTTAACAAAAAAACCCCAAAAACACTTAGTTTATGTTTTGATACCAGCTGAATAGAAACAGTAAAAGCTTTTTTGAAGATGTGGACAAACAGTGCTAATAATTAGTCTGAGACAAACGTTAACTCGTCTCTTCCGCTTTAAGACAACTGTGGTTGTTGACACACATACCCATGGGGAAGCGTATGACTTGGTAGTACCCAGGTGCTTCTGTTTTCTTCACAGGCTCCATGAAAGGCCAGGCATTCTGGTGACTCTAATACACATAAAGCAGTCTTTTAAGAAAATTGTGTTTGTGTATGTGTGTGTCAGATGTAGACTACACTTAATGTGTCAATCCCTCACCTTCACATGTTGGAGGATGGTTTTCAGAGTGCTATACAGTTGGTCGGGGTCCTTCAGTTCCTTCCTGAAGCATGATATTAAAACTTTGCTTCTAAGTGCTATTTCCACATGTCCATATGTGTTATTTTTGCATGCAAATTTTTATCATAAATGAAGGCCAGAGACAACGTCTGAGTGTTTCATTGCTGACAAAAGTAATCTAAGATGGGATTAGAGTCCTTTCTTGTTTATATGCAAGTACATTAGCCAAATCATTGGTAGAGCAACTTACCCTTTACCCACAGGCTTCCAGCCAGTTTCACCTGTTGATATAAAGAAACTAATATTAGACTCATACATCACACTAAAATCATATAAGATAATTATAAATAAGAGCTACATTACTATGTGCAGTGCTTAGATTAATGTGTGACAAAGTAACTTTTTAGAGTACTTAGATTACTTGTCGTTTTAACCAGTAACAGTCTGTATAAGGCCTCAGTCACACAAGAGGAAAAATAGGTCAGCAACCTCTGTACAACCACAAGAAAACAGTCACTGGTGAGTGATGGTGCAGAATTTTTTTGCTGTCTGGGTCTGATTGCAGATAGTTGAGGAAAACAATTAGTTGCCCAGAGGTTGAGTGTGCAGCACTCTTAACCTCTGGGCTATTAAGTTTCGTCTCAAGGTGATTGCACAGGTCACCTGGTGGGAGGCAACCTGTCTCAGACTGACTGCAATCAATCTCAGAGTGGCAAAAGTCTGCAATTAATTGCCATTTAATTTATAAATAGCAGACAGATTGCCAACACCTTGCAGTCAGTCTGAGTAGGTCTGCAAACGTCTCTTTGCAATAGCGGACTTGATGCCAACTGGTATGCAGAATGCATGTTTAAAGCACCGAGTATCAGTTTTCAGACCTGAAATCTACATCCATCCAACCTTGTATTTTCCTGTTTGTCTTATTGCCACAAAACAAATAAAAAAAGATCATCCCTAACCCTCGCATTCACACGCTACCTGTCCTAGTCCTTAGCTGGTAGCCACATACTAGCAGAAAGTAACCCACCCATCCAATGACTGTGTCAGTAAACATGTCAAGGGTAGCCAGCGAGATTTCATAGAGGACGGCCTTTAAATCACAAAAATATTTGCTTTATTGTGTCTCAGGATGTATGTCAGCTGCAAAGAGCTCTAGTTTACATTTTAAAGAAGCACCTGTAATCTAAGTGTGGCTCCAGAACACTGGTGGCGAGGCTTGTTTAGGAGCTGATGCTCTAAAACAGCAGCGGTTAGCTTTTAGTTCTGCTTAACCTGTCTGGTTATGTGGTGGAAGCTACCACTGTCAACTTGCTAGGCAATGAGGTAAAATCAATACACTCAGAAGTAGATGTATAGTAAGGCCCATGACACACACTGTGGACAATATAACCAACAAGTTGCACATGTTAATTGCACAGGGGTATTTATTTTTGGGTAAAAGTGCTCTACTTTTATTTGTATTTAAAGCTGTAATGTCACCCATTACTTTTTGATGGCAGTAATCTTGTAATGTAACAAGCTACTTTTAAAAGCCAGGGTTACCCAACACTGAAATTGAATAACATACGTATGCCAGGAATGCTCTCAATGGGAATCTGCCGGACTCCATCCTTAAAACAGGATAGTCCTGGATAGACTTTTCTGATCTGAGCCTGTTTCCTCTCAATCAGCTTCTTGATTATCTGAATGAGATGAGAAAAGATGGTTAGTTGTGGGGACAGAAAGAAGCATGTAGACTAAATGTTAGAGTTCGTTTAAAATTCACCCACATACCTCTTTCTGCTTCTTGATGATGACAGAGAACTCTGTGTAGGGGATGCTGGGGTTGAGCTCACATCCCATAAGTGTGGCTCCCTCATAATCCTTGATGTAGCCCACATACTTGGACTTGGGAACCTTTATGTCTTTTGAGAAACCCTGATAGGGAGGAGGAAATAATCTGTTATCTTGAAGCTGTTACACAAGAAATTATAGCACCCATCTCATGTTGTGTTTTCACTAAGAATGTAACATAAAACTAAGCAGCAAGAGCAAATGCTGCCATGTGCTAGCAGTTCTGCCTGTATTTATTGCATTTAGTCTAAAAAAAAAAAAAAAAAAATAGCGCAGTCCAAGAAGTGGACATCACCATAGTTTGACTAATTTTTAATTTTATTATTACTTAATTTTTTCTTTTATATTTGCAGATAATGTAAAATATATTTGGTTACAAACTAGAGTCAGGAGAGTTAGGATTCTTCAATAGCCAAACCATGTTACCTGTTTCTTGAAGTACCCAATGGCGTATTCATCAGCATAAGTGAGAAAATTGAGGATTTCATGCTTTATGTGATATTCTTTCAGGTGGTTCATCAAATGTGTTCCATAACCCTGTAACCACACAGTCAAACCAGGTCAAGGTTAGAACGGGCCAACCAGATATCATTAAATGCCCACCGAGCTGAGAAATAAAGTGAGGAGCCTCTCACCTTGACCTGTTCGTTGGAGGTGACGGCACAGAAGACAATCTCTGTGAAGCCTTGCGATGGAAACATCCGGAAGCAGATCCCTCCAATCACTCGCCCGTCCTTGATCAGTGACAGCGTCTTATGTTTCCTGCCAGAAAAAAAGAGCAATTTTACAGTCGTGCTTCTGCAACACTTCCAAACCTAACATGTGACGATGAGGTAGAGTTACACTCACGGATCAAACACCAGCCGTGTGATGTACTCCTTGGGCATGCGGGGAAGCTGATGGGAGAACACATTCTGAAGGCCGACGAGCCACATCAAGATCCTCTTGTTGGGTTTCTGGTTTAGGGAGTTCCCAATGACGTGGAATTCAATCACCCCCCTGCGCTCCTCCAGGCGGGCGGCTTCGTCGCGTGCAGAGTGAGCTGATAGCAGACTGGTCTGCACAGAAAGGAAGAAATAAAATAAATCCTGGTCCCAACTTTGCTGTGATGTGCAGAGGATAGTACTGCCAGGACTTGGAACATTTTGTGCAGGCACAATTAACCCATGTCTAAAGAACAAAAACAAAAGAAAAAAATGAGTAGATGAAAGCTCTTTTTAAAAGTTACAGAGGGCATTATGGTGGCTTGGAAGGAGATCAAGACCAAGATCAAGATCGGACACTGACAGGAAAATCACTGGGCTCGAAGGATGAGAAGATTAAGAATTATCTAATGACTTTAATTCTTTTTGCTCTTGTTATGAAAACTGTCAGCCTGGAAAATCTGATAAAGGCTCCAGGTCTGGATGGTATCTGTGGAGATTATATAACTGTCCTGTGCAAATCTGCAGTGCCTTCTTAAATCTCTTAAAAATCCAAGAAGACTCAAGTCAAAATAGAAAGCATCACATGTGATGCCAGTTTCAAAAGACACTATAAGTAACCCAAAACAACATAAGGAGAGAGCACAGGCCATTTTAGTTTGTCTTAACTTGATTTACAGATTTGGGATGTTTTGACTGATGGACAGTTGAGGTTTCAAGATAATGACTATGCATCAGAAACTAGAGTGAAATGCACTGGCTCGCCCCAGAGGTGTGTCTTATCGCTTTTACTTTTTGTCACGTACAGAAACAGCTGGAGAAGCTGTAAAAGGGACTGTTATCTTATCCCATTTGTAGGTGACACCACACTGTAGTGTTTGCTTCAGAATTCAGATGAAGCTTGCAATGAAGTTTTAGTTTAAGATCTCCTTAAAGAATGGAGTTCAACAGAGGGACCTCGGTTCTTCTTGTGACCATCAGATTTTTAGGAAATCCAACATGGAAATCAAAATGCTGAACCTCTTGGAACATTTTAGCTGCATTCAAAACTAGTTACTCTGAATCCTTAACACCACCTTTCTTTCTTTTAAGTGCACAGTATACAAATTTCAATTTCTACCCATATCTGTTCAGATCTGAGCTGCTGCATACAATTGTCCTTACTATCCATCTATCCATCCATCTTCTGCTGCTTATCAAGGTCCGGGTCGCAGGGGCAGCAGTCTAAGCAGAGACACCCAGACCTCCCTCTCCTTGGCCACCTTCTACAACTCATCGTGGGGACATCGAGGTGTTCCCAAGCCATCCAAGAGATATAGTGTCAAATTTACTAACGTGTTGCACCAGCGCAAACTGGGTTTTGGCGTAAGAAAAGAACTGTCAGTATTTACAAAGACAGCACAGTGACAAGATTGGGTGGGATTGGGTAGGGATCTTTGTGACTGACCCTGTTGCATATGTATTTCTGAGAGTTCTTTTCTCAAGGTGCAAAATATAGAGGAGAATATTTAAATCAAGCACGCAAACTGATTTGTGACACACAATTTACTGCTAATTGCGCCGATATTTAAGTGGTGGACTATCACTTTTCATATGAAGAGTAAATTCACTTCCCACTAATTGGACTTTACGCTAAGAATAAACAATAACCACCCCCAATTACCTCTGGAATGGCGGCAGGATCAGTGATAGTCGCCATGACTTCACTGATGAGGTCCATGGGGATGTCACCAACCACCCTGGGTCTCTTGTTTTCCTCATGAGAAAGGGGCTCAGAGGGTTTACGCTTTTCTCCAACTGGGAGAATGTTAAGAGAGAGAAGAAAGCAATCATTATAATCATTATTAAACATCTCCTTTATACCTACTCACCAGCTAAACAGTGTATCTAAATCCAAACAATTCAATTCAGTTTTATTTTATTTATATAACACCAAATCACAACAACAGTCGCCTCAAGGCGCTTTATATTGTAAAGTAAAGAACCTACAGACGATACCCTGTGAGCAAGCACTTGGTGACAGTGGGAAGAAAAAACTCCCTTTTAACCGGAAGAAACCTCCAGCAGAACCAGGCTAAGGGAGGGGCAGCCATCTGCCATGACCAGCGGCAACCGGTTGGGGGTGGGGGAAAAAAGAAGAAAGCAGAGGGAGACAGGACAGAAGATACACTGTGGAGGAGAGCCAGAGAATAATAATAACTAATGATTAAATGCAAAGTGGTGTATAAACACAGAGAGTGAAAAGAGGTGAGTGAAGAAGAAACACTCAGTGCATCATGGGAAGCCCCCGGCAGCCTAGGCCTATTGCAGCATAACTAAGGGATGGCTCAGGGTCACCTGATCCAGCCCTAACTATAAGCTTTATCAAAAAAGGAAAGTTTTAAGCCTAATCTTAAAAGTAGGAGCTGGTTCTACAGAAGAGGGGCCTGAAAGCTGAAGGCTCTGCCTCCCATTCTACTTTTATAAACCCCGGGAACCACGAGTAAGCCAGCAGTCCGAGAACGAAAAGCTCTACTGGGGTGATATGGTACTGTTGGTATGGTTGGTAAACAAGTTACCAACATTTGAAGTCAGCTTACTATCTTCAGTTTTCATCTGCTATGCATGCGTACCTTTTGTTTTTGAGAAGCAGCTCTGGGGTGTACTTCACCTCAATCTGATGACAGATCTTTGAGGGAGCACTTCAAACAGGTTTCCATAAGTGTGTTAGTTGCCAGTTTTGGAGATTCCATTTTAATAGAAAACTGACTTGAGTAATTTTGTTTTAAAGTAGAAAGTGTTCCACTTTTTTGTTGTCGTACTGTTACGTAATAAGTTGGCTTAACTGAAATCTCATGAGTAATAACAGGTTTGTCTGTAATACCTGGGTTTGGTTCCAGTACAGAAGCTGCCTTCCTGGCAGGACTGACACTGCCGCAGGTGGATGGGTCCACTGACACAGGACTGGTGCTGTAGTACAGTGGCCTGGCCACTGAAGGAGCACTGATAACTACAAAAAACACAGATGGAATTGAATTTATTCAGTCATAAGCTTAAGCCTCTTCTTAAAAAACAAGCATCATCTAGAGAGGTGTATCCATGACGGTGTGTGGGAGGGCGTGTCACCTGTGTGGATAGGAATCTGCCCTCCTGCCGCTCCTGCCAAGAAGTCTTGGCTCCAGATCGGAGAGTTGTGACTGTAAACCTCCTCCTCCAGCATTGACAAGAACCTGAGGAGAGAAATCACAACAACTATTTAACTATATTAAAACAAGCAGTCAACTTTGCATGTGTGGCTACTGTGTGGTCTGATACTAAGGATGTGACGCACATCCCAGAGTGCATCTACTTAAAGGCTTGTGTGGATAACTGCATGTGAGTCTTCTGTATCTCTTACTTGGGAAAGTGTGTAAGAATAAGTGTGCGTTTCTCAGGAGGAAGCTTGTCCTTCTCCTGCCTGGCCTGCTCCAGCAGCTGTTTCCTCATCACAGTGAAGACAGAACGTAAAAGCGTCCGCCCGAAGATTTGAGTGGTCTCGTAGCGGGGCAGGCTGTCACAGAACTGAGGCACATTGCAGTAGCAAAGCCATCTGTAACAAGCATATCCCAGAAATATCTTAAAACACAAAATTGTAGTGATGCATCACAGGGAGGCACAGGATATCTGTTTACGCTGCTACCTGGTGTAGTTGATTTTGTATCCAGCTGCATCGTCATTGGGCACCCTTTGGCGTCTTTGAGAGGGCGTTTCCAACTGCCAGTAGTTGATCTGGTTGAGAAACATCTTAGCCAGCTCCATGATGGTTTGACGTTCTTTAGATGGCAGGTGGCTGAATTTGTACTGGACAAAATTGTTCACCCCCTATTTGGGAAACATGCAGGAAGAAAGAATAAATAAATGAAATTTAGGATAAAGATTCGAAGATTAAAGATTCTGAGGAGTGGAGGGTTGCTCTTCAATGGCAGCTCATCCAAATACAGACCTGCTCGATACTGGGCTTTTCAAACGGTGGACTCTCCTGTGCTTCTAACGTTGGTTTACCCATCTGCAGGATGGATTTCCTCAGCAGCTGACAACAGAAAAAGCGCGTGTTCATTTGAAGTGACTGAGATTTGAAAATGCTGCGTTGCTTCAAATGGACTATAAAGACATAAAATTACTTTGAAGAGGGAAAAGTAGACTTGTTTAGTGTCAGCATCCTCCTCTTTGTGAATGCACGTGTACAGATACTCCACATCCAGAACAATACCAAGAAGTCTGTTCATTTCCTCCTCTGAAACATTTTCTAGATGGGTCACATGATCACCTGAAAAGAAGAAATCAGCCAATGAAATTCATCTAACTTACCCTTCTTGTTATTATTTTCTGATGCAGCTTCTCTGCCTGGCATGCTGGCTTACCCAAAGTGTGAGAGCAGCTCCGACAGGGCTCCTGGAGGTTGACGGCATTGGACTGCTGCTCTGTTTGAGGAGGTGTAGGAGGGGGGTTCTGACTTTTCCAGCCATTACACTTACAGGCTCCCTCGGCCTATGAAAAGTAGAGATTAAATTAGTACATGCATATTTAACATTAAATGAACAGCTTTCTGTGTGCAGCTTAACTATAACAGTGAATTAGGTATAAACTGAGGCAGATTACATTGAACATTTAAGGAAAACCATGCAACTTGTTAAACTTTGCTTTTTCATTCCATCACATCAATGTCTCAAAAGTAAGCTCCATCCTTCCGGTATTAAACAGCATTTTTAAAGCCTTTCCAGCATCGCTCAGGTTAATGAAGAGAAGTTATGCCTGACTTTGTACAGTAACAGGAGGCGGGGAGAGGAGACTTGTCACAATCAGCTGAAGGTGCTGTACTGAGCATGCGCCCTGAAACAACAACAAACTCCGCCTCCGCCAGCAGCTGTCACCCTGTCAAAACAAAGACCCCATCCCTCTCTGCGGATCATACGCTGCATAAGCCCAATAAACTCCTCTCTGTTTACCACCGTGCTATGACGGACGGCACGGGGACACTGTGAAATTTCCAGTGG
>VUQS01077004.1:0-11960 GCA_015108495.1 Heterochromis multidens
TTTACCGAAGTATATACGGGCCGGAAATTCATTTATGGTCTTAGGGTGCCATCTAGTGGCCATGTCGTTATAGCCGATTGTGTAACATTAAGCTGGAAACCCACAGTATTGTATAAGCGGTATAGTGCTATCCATAGTGGTTAATACACATATTTGTTCTTTCTGTTCACAGCGGACCACAATACACACACACACACGCACTCTCTTTACCTACATCTGAATATATTGTAATTCAACCGCATCCCTACCAATGCTGTTCCTCCTGTGATGCCATCGGCCGCCTCCTTCATTAAAGTTATTTGAACTACATCACCGTGGTGTACCATTCCTTCTGACCGAGAACGACTCAATTGAAGCGTGATCGGCAATCAGTGCAAACAAATAGAATAACTACATTCCTGATGATCTTTGAAACTGAGGCTCACTTCTCTTGAGGCTGCTGATTAGTCAGAGATTTGACTTCAAGCTAGAGACAGATGCAATATTGAGGCGTCAGTGAGTAGAAGTACTAGAAAAGTCGAGTACAAGTGTAGGACCATATGTGAATATCAGATGAAACTGATTTTTTATACTGATGTTAACTGTGTGACTGTTGAAGGGTTTTTGTTAATAAAGATTTAAAACGTATTTTTTGATTTCAATAAATCATCATTTTTGGATAATGTTTGCACCAAAGTCATTATATAAAGCACTCAGTTACAAACAGCAGCCTGAAATGCTGACGACAGGACTATTAGTGTAAACGTTGGCTCCACCTCGTGTCTGCCTCATGTTCTTACAATAGAAAACCACCTGAAATCATGTGATTTAAAAGAAGCGCAGCAGCTAGACATGGGCATGTTGCGTATCAGGCATTTACGTACTGTACATGAAACAGGAATTCTCCGCTAAAGACGATAAAATCAGAGTCAACACAGAAACATATGTACTACAAGTTAATCTGGTTGTAGACTGTCGCACTCTGTTACAGCAGCACTGGTGTCTCCACTCCATTCACTTGTACGGCTGACAATTGTCAAATCACAACAAGAAAATTCAACAGTTTATTAATGTTTGTGATGTTCTCAACAGGTACGGGCGTAGTCACAGTTTATAACACTGCAGTTGCAGCCTGTCCCTGTAGAAAGGGTCGAGATGGAGTGGAGACAGTTCGAAGCATCCAGCATTGTTTCAGTCTGAATCAGGAACAGGGTTAAACAGAGATCAGAGCTCTGATTCTACACTACTACTGCAGTACATTTACTACAGTAAATCTTTTTTTTCCACAGACACTGAGAATAACAACAGACTATTACATCATGTATAAAAACAAGCAAAGTTATACAATTTAAAAGCAAAGTATTCACAATGTTTACTTCCTGGTTTGTCGTAGCAGGTCCTGATAAAGTTATGCCAAGTTCCAGATACCTTGGAACTCAGATGTCAGAGTTATGGTGCGTTCCTGAAGTCAGAAGTCGGAGTTTCTGAGTTCCCAGTCAGACTTTTAATCTGGAATGCCCCCTGAACTTGGATTTCCTACTCGGAAAGTCAGAGAATCTCCAGCAACCCCAAGTAAACAATTCAAAATGGTGGCACTGAACGTAAACAGTAGTAAAACTGTAAAACCTTTAATCTATACTGCCACTGTTGTGCATTTTTGACTCGCTAAATAGGCCATAAGCATTGACCAGCCTCTATCCATGAATGTGCTGGAGCGATGTTTTTAAGCACAAAAAACAAGTGTTATTATTGTTATTATTATTGTTATGCTGTATTGCTAGTGATACCTGAATGGCTCTACCTTGCTAAGAACCCAAACAAATCCCGTTTTTCCTCGCTTTTTCTGGAATGCGCTAATGCATTAATAGAGAATATTAATTAACTAATAATTATTAACAATCACAGAGTCAAAAATTATTAACAATCACAGACAATTTTACCAGCGTATTTTTTAACACAAGTATCTGTACTTATACTTAAATACACAATGTCTGTACTTTTGCCACCTCTGGTTGTTTTGCTATTTGAGATAGCAGTCTGAAGCGCTTTGTCAAGCTTCAGAATTTCCTCTTAGCCTCTTCAACAGACAAAATGTCCTCCACACTGCTGTCCACCTATAAAATGATGATGACGTGATATTATATGAAAACATTAAAATAATTGTTTCAAGGTTGCAAATTTAAAATTGGTTCTCAAGCCAAACAGGACGGCATCCAAATGTTTGTCCCATTCATCTGGTCTTTCATTCACCAACTTGGACAGCGCTCTACAAAATAAAAAAGCACTCCTTAGGATATGAAAGAAAATTAACTTAAAAATATACATATAAAAAGTGTAAATTACATTATACGTCTGTATGGTCCCATTCATCCTCTCAACCAACCCATTTGTCTGCAGGTGGTATGGGGAGACTTCTTTGAATATTAAGGAGTTTGCAAACATTTTTATTGATCTGTATTAAGAAAAAGAAATGATAAAATGACACAGGTAAAACAAGATTAAACTGTGCTAGCCAATGAGTTAAATTATAGCTGAATAACCTATACTGTAAATAGTGGCTTTATATTTTGCATTTTAGTAGTTGCTTACTTCATTCCTTCCCTGATTTGTAAGAATGCGCTTCGGTGCTTCAAACTGATAGAAGAATATGAGAATGCATTGGGTTACCTCATCAGCGTTCTTGGACTTCAAAGGATACGCTTGGGGCCATTTCGTTAAATAGTCAATCAGTACACATATGTACTGGTTTCCATTCTAAGTGATTTTGAGTTTTCCAATCAAATCCATCCCAATTAGCTCAAATGGCTGGGTTACCTTTCAAACACAGAAAGCATTACTAATTACATTTTAGCAATATAATCTTTAATATTTCAATTGTTTTCAATAACTGTTTTTGTTGATATGTAAAAAAAATGTTACAAAAACAATACACCTAAAATGTTTACCTGTATTAGTGTATACTCCACGTCCTTTTTAATTATGACATTGCTGGCCTGGCATGCCACACACTGAGTCACTTGAAAGGAAAGTAAAATAAACAAACCAAAAGTCTTTAATTATTTTTAACCCTGTAAAGCTCATACAAATTTTTTTATATGAAATGTGTAAGACATCAACAACAGTTTTCATCTGTGCCTGATGTAGGAGCTAACCACTACTCCTATTACTGTAAAATTTTACAGAAGAAAGGACTTTTTGTGAGACCCACAATATGTATGGAGAGTTCAGGTGTATACAGACCCATAAATTAATGTTCTCAGACATTCCAGGCCAGTAAAATCTTTGAGAGATTGCCTCTCTTGTTTTCTTCTGGCCACAGTGTGAACTTCCACTGCTGGCATGAAAGTCGATAAACACGTCATTTGCCTCTTTTGGCCCACACAGCACTTTTGCCTTTTGCCTGATTTGACCCTTTGTACCTTATATAGTACAACTGGCCATCTGTAATAAGTCAAAGAAATGTGTGATGAGTTTTAAGCCATTATAATGTACTCATAAATGTGATATTGTCTATTGTACTGTAACACGGTCAACATACAATCTGTATGTTTAAATCTAAACTTTATTCACATATCAATATACAACACCAAATAGTTCATGGTTAATTATAACTATTTCAAGAATAATACATTGTAGTTCATTATGAAGTACACTATATAGCTATCAGCCAATGCCCACAGTTCAATGATCTTAGACCTACAGTAGTACAGTTAAAAAACAAAACAAAACAAGCAGTGTTTTGCTGTTTACTTGAAAGGGAAAACTTTAGCACAGGGGGAGCGGCTGTTATGTTGCTGACTCTTGTATTTGTAGCACTGCTCAATAAGCAACCCTCGTAAACGTGACGTCATGATATAAAATGGCTTTTTTCTGTTTCTACTATTTCAGTTTTCTTGCAAAATATGTTTTTCTTTGTAGAAACATGAAAAGAAACAAAGCTTATCTTGTTGGTGTTACTAACAAAATTCCCAATTTCATTATTCTGATGACCTAATTAAGCTGAAACCACTCCAGACATTTCACCCTTATCCAGAACTTACAACACCATCACCTCTGGTAATAGTGGTGATGGTGGTGACGGTGGTCACTTGGCAATGATAAAAGACACTCTAAATGTTTTAGGACAAATGTGATATAATACCCAAGAGACGTAATTAGGCTACATCACTTTGGTTCACTGCATTTAATTAAACTCCAATTAAAATCAACAAGTGAATAAATGTCAAATACAAACCAGTGCAAGCATCGACAGGCTAAAAATACTCATCGCCTCAAACCTCTTGGTCTTTCGATGACAATTTGACTTTTGTGTTTTAGAAAACCCACTAGGAAAAGTTCTGTTGGTTTAAAAAAGAAAAAAAAAAACAAGCTGCACATAGAGAGTGGGATGACTCTGTAATTCTCTACTTAAACGGCTAATCGAAAGACCTTTGGGCCTACCAGTTGAGCTGTAAGCCAAAGAACCAGATACTAAGGAAAATTAAATCGACTAAAAAAAATTTAAAGGGAAGCCACAGAAGAATATTGTTACATATCAGAAATATTTTTTAAAAGCGTCAGTTCTAAGCTATTGACAGCTGAACTTTATTCCTAATGAAGATTTTATTTGGATTTCCCAATGTATACACTTAAAAAAAATCTTCATTGTTGCACTAAAATAAATGTAATCTCATTATTTTATGTAGAAACAACATTTTAGTAACAAGTTATAAGCTGCAATTACTTTTTGACAGCACGAAAAGGGTGTATTATCAGTTGTAAAGTTCCTTTAAAGGTATTTCAACTATTATATCATATATATTATATTATATATATTTCAACTGCAGCCATACATGTATATATGAATATGATTGTATGTGTGTGTTCTGGGTCTGTAACCCCTGCCCCTCCCCTTCCTGCTCAACGCGGACACTCAGACTCAGATGTCACCACACATCATATAGTTGACCAATCACGAACAGAGAGAGAAAAAAAAAGAAAAAAAAGTGTCTCCAGCACTCAGGCAGGAACCAGATCCCATCGTTCACTTCAAATAGCCAGCCCTAAGAGCCATTTCGTTCCCAACCAACACATCACTAACAGACAGTGATTGCTGTAGACACTTTCCATTGTTTTTAACACTTGGTTTCACTTTGGTTCTTTGTATATTAGAACTTCACTCTTCTCTGCAGCTGGCTGACAGACCAACAACAGCACAAGCAAGAGTGGCCCAAAGACCGGTTGTACCACATACTTTGTACACTGCCTCCATCTGATAACAGAGCTCTTTGCAGGCAAACGGGCAGTTCCTAGAGTAGAGCGGACAAGGAATTCGCTGCCTTTGTGGGACCATAAAACCAGCTTAATTCTACCTTCGTCAGGACAGACAGAGCGAGTTGCTCAAAAACAAACGTATCTGTTATCACACTCAAAGACTTTTGGCCTTATTTAAAAACTCCAGTTTAATTTTTATTCAGCTTAAAACTCTGATTGTCTGATGTTCTTGGAAAATACCACCCACCTTTGGACATTTATAATGATCTAGGTATTGAATCAACAGAACTGGATGACATGCCTGTTGGAACGTCTGTGTATTTCTGCTGGATTTGCCTCCAGTTTGTCTCTGCAGGTGAGATTGAACAGCTTGATTGGTTGAAACTACATTAAATCAACATTCCACTGTCAAGCAGTTTCAGCTCAGGGGCGAATCTAGAAAAATGGTGGCATTGAGTTCAGATGGGGTGGCAAAATCAAAGCCATTTCTTTACACATTTGCAAGTGTGGCCATTCACTAATATGTAACATATATGGTTAAAATACATTAAATGCAGTAAGTATACACATTTCATAAAAATGGCTTATGACTTTCTTATTGGTATCTGCACAAATAAATAAGCATGTCCCTGTATATTCTATTTAACAAATAACGATACAGCCCAATAAGTACAAAGCCCAAAAACCTACATAACATGAAATGAGCACCTGCTAGTGAAAAATTGTAAGCTGAATTTGTTCATAACAATGGTAATTTCTGACTTTTCTTTGAGAATTTAAGAATGTACCACATTGCTGAATTTATTTCCCATTAACAAAGAGTGTGAAACTGAACTTGGGTTTTTATTTTTAATTGGGTGTGTCTAAAGGTGTGAGATCCCCCGGCTAATCCCTATCCAAGAGTGAAATAAAGGACTTAACATCCAGCCTCCTTATGGAACACAGAGTGCTATAACAAATTATATCTATATGTGATTCTGCTAATAGTTAATCATGCATAATTCTAATCATATATAATCAAGTATACATCTAATCAATGTAATGAATGAGAATATAAAGTTAGGAACATTAGCTGTGCTGATTTGTGTGTGTTGAAATGAAAAGAGAACATGTAGTACAGCATTGTTTAGGCAGGTTGTGTGATACAGGAAAGTACTGAATGTGCCAAAAGCATGGAAAGTTCCAGGGTGTGGCAACAGGAAGTGAGTCATAGGGAGTAGGCTACATTTGCATCAGAGACAAGCAGAGGAAGTGGTACACGCCTAGGGATGGGAATTGAAAACTGGTTCTTGTAGAGAACCGCTTGCCAGTAGTTCAATTCCTTGGAATTGTTAGTCTGCTTGCCTAATGATTTTGCTTACCAGTTCCATTTGTACTTGCGCTACAATCAGCTGATTTCAGTTTGTGTGTCGGAGGAGGAAAGTAGTGGAGCGGTGTACAGTGGGGATATGGACATTACTTTTATTTTTATTGCACAAAAGGACAAGAGCACGATGGTAAAGTGCAAACTGCATCCAGAACAGAAGCAACTGCATTATGCTGCTAACAGAACTTCAGCTCTTTGCAAGCATCTGCACAGACAGCATGCTAACACAAAGCTAGCCAAGAACCCAGAGTGATGATAAAGCTGAGTGTATGCAGACCCCAGCCCAGCAGCCAGAGCCTGAACTTCAACAGGTAACAAAGGCAGTGATGATCATTCAGGCTGCAGCTTCCGTTTCTACCTGTTCATGTTTCTAAAGTAGAATCACTGTGATGATCGCTTTGAAGTCTCTCTGAGCTGGTTTTCATCTTTGCTTTGTGTTGTTGGCTTTGTGTTCATACCTAAATACTAAAAGAAAGATCGTATGTGTGTTCTTATTAAGATAGGGATTTGTGTTGGTGTGTGGGACTGTAGCCTAAGGTTTATATTGTTAACTGGTAATTACGAGACAATGCGATTCAGGTCATTTTACAGAGAAACGCGAAAGTAAGGTAACGAGTAGTGTAACAGATTACTTTCTCCGGGGAGTAATTATGTAACGTACTGCATTACTTTAAAAAAAGTAATGAGTAATGTGTAATACGTTACTCTTGAGTAATGACCCCAACACTGGTCACAACAAAGGGGGAAAATACTGCCAACATGCACAAACATTTGACCACACAGCATGCAATTAAGTTGTACCAATGTAATATCTTTGATATGCTGGTTACTGATGGTGGTGACTATTGAAGCGGAGCCAATGAGAACCCAATGAGAATCTATAAGAGAATCAATAAGGAATCAAATCGATAAGTGATATCGATAATGGAATCGCTAAATTCTTATCAATTCCCATCCCTATACAAGCCTGTGAAAAGGATATAAACGAGCAGTTTAGGAAGGGTTCTTCTAGTTTCCTGGGAGAGGAATTAGTTGCTGGTCAGGGCGTACCCCTTCTCCTTTCTCTCAACTGCCTCAAGACCGTTCAAGGAATCAGCATTAGCATAGAGTAGAGTAGTTAGGCTATGATAAAATGCAGGTGATTTGATTACATGATTATTATTATTTGATTGAGCTTTTGTTTTGCCCCTGCTAAATTAAATAAAATATCCTGCATTCAAAAGTCTAAATTTGGACATTCCCTTTTTAATTCGTTGTGTAACAGTAAAGGTTAAAGCTTGTGAATAAGTAGTACATCTCTACAATGCTCCTTACATGTTACTCCAGCCCTTTAGAAAGTCAAAGATCCCTGAGGTCTATTCTTTTCCTGGCCACTAAAGTAATAACCTAGCCAAATTACTAAGAGCAAGGATCATCGAGGGGAGCTGCTGTTAATGGGTGTGGCTGACACACATTAACAGCATTTGTGCACTTGACCTGAATTGCGCTTGACCTGCAAGTGCAAGTGTATGTATTGTACGACCTGCAAAGCTATTCAGGCAGTGTTCCATCAGAGGATTAGCGGGGTCAGCATCCGGAGGTAGGAGGTTAGAGCTAGGCGAGTCTCCTCACCACTGGCTTAAACCAGTTTATGCATTACCTGTTGGGGAACACTCCTTGGAATCGGAAACTCGCACATTTAAAGAGAGAGCTGGTCCAGACTTTCTGTATAGGGGTAAGTGGCCGATCCACAGGTATCACTAAGTACATTACCTTGCATTTCATTACATTTAATGTACCGTAGTTCAAGCTAACAAACAGTCTGCAAATTTTGAGTCAGCAGACTCCCTCTAACAACATTGAGTTATTTTTTCTGTAGCAGTCAAGATTAAAATTGCTGCTGTTCTTTTAATGTCTGTCTGATTTTAAAGCACCTGTTTCTGTCAAATGCCAACCCTTATCAGAGATTTTTCAATTATTTTTTTATTCTGCACCAATGCAATCATTGTTTTATGACTTTATGATTTTTTTATGAGTCTGAGATTTGCCAAGAGAACAGAACCCACTATCTTTAAACACGAATTTCATCAAATTACGATGTCCCACAGTTGAAGTAAAAACACTTTTGGGGGCATCAGCAAGAGAGAAATGTCGGCAAGCAAAACAGTAATGAGAATCTTTACTCTGGGAATATTCCAGTCAAGGGTGTTTTTTATACCATTCTGGGTGGAAGCTGTGTGGAGACTTTTCTGTGATTCATCAATTTATACTTAATCTATGGTTTAATCTAATGGTTGACTGAGCAGAGGAATTCCAGGTGAATGTTACCTTGGGAGATGTGAGATGAGTTAGAGGGAGAGCTATTTTACTGAAGTCTCGGATGAACCTGCGATAGAAGTTGGCGAATCCCAGAAAGCGCTGCAACTGCTTGCGGTTGGATGGTATGGGCCAGTCTACCACGGCTTGGATCTTAGCAGGATCTGGCTTGAATTGACCTTTCCCTGCAATGTAGCCCAGAAAAGAAACAGAGTCAACGTGGAATTCACATTTTTCTCCTTTCACAAATAACCTGTTCTCTAGGAGGCCCTGTAGAACCTGTCGCACATGAGACTCGTGCTCTGGGAGAGATCGGGAGAATATCAGGATGTCGTCTAGGTAGACAAAGACAAAGTGGTTAATGAAATCACGGAGGACGTCGTTCACCAAGGCCTTAAACACTGCAGAGGCGTTAGTTAATCCAAACGGCATTACCAAATATTTGAAGTGACCTAAATGCGTGTTGAAGGCCGTTTTCCACTCGTCTCCTTCTCTAATTCTCTCCAGATGGTATGCATTGCGTAGGTCCAGTTTACTGAAGACCGTGGCTCCCTGTAATAGCTCAAAAGCAGAGGTAAGTAAAGGCAGTGGATATTTGTTTTTAACTGTGATTTGATTTAGTCCACGGAAATCAATACACGGTCTAAGAGTCTTGTCTTTCTTTTCAACGAAGAAGAATCCCGCACCAAGGGGAGAGGAAGAGGGCCGAATGATTCTGGCAGCTAATGAGTCCGTGATATATTTCTCCATGGCCTCGCGTTCAGGTTTCGACAGGCTGTAAAGACGAATGGTGGGCAGCAGGGCACCAGGGAGCAGGTCTATGGCGCAGTCATAGGGCCTATGAGGAGGGAAAGAGAGAGCGAGGTCCTTACGGAAGACCGTAGCTAGATCATGGTAAACAGAGGGTACCGAAGACAGGTCAGGAGGTTCTGGAGATGGAGACAAGAGGTTAGTGCTTAAATCAGGTGATGCCGATCTTAGACACTGGAGAAGGCAATCCGGGCTCCAGTCCGTGACACAGTTCTGTTTCCAGTCAATGTGAGGATTGTGAATGCTGAGCCATGGGTAACCGAGAACCAGAGGTGTTAAGGGAGCCTCGAACAAATATAAACTTATTTCTTCAGTGTGGTTGCCAGAGAGTGTGAGAGAGATGGGTTTGGTTTTGTGAGTGATGTCGGGGAGTTTTTTACCATTAAGTGCGGTTACATGTAAAGACTTGGGGAGGACTATTAGAGGGATATCTAACTGTTGTGCTAGAGTGTGGTCAAGAAAGTTTTGTTCGGCACCAGAATCTACCAGAGCCTGGAGAGTGTGAGTGCTGGTGTTTACTGTAATCTTGGCAGGAATCATGAGTCTTGGTAGGGATGCATTTTTATTGTTCTCGCCCGCCAATACCCCCACAGTTATTGACGGGCATGACCTTTTTGGCCGCACCGGGCAGGCATCAATAAGGTGGCCTTTGCGGCTGCAGTACAGGCACTCACCCGCGGCTAACCTTCTTCTTCGCTCAGCCGGGGAAAGAGGAACGCGACCTATTTGCATAGGCTGAACACCGTTGTCCTCATCCCCGCCCTTTCCCTCCCTCGTCCTTCCTAGTGCGTCCTTGCTGAAAGAGAGAGGGAGATGACTCAAAGCATTCTGGGACATGAAGTTTTTCTTGTGCTCCTGAATACGATCATCCAATTTGACACAGACTGTAATAAGAGAATCTAATGAGGCTGGTAATTCTCTGGCTGTGAGTTTCTCACTTATCTCCTCATTTATGTTGTGTAAGAACACTCCTCGGAGGGCTTTTTCCTCCCACCTGGTCTCTTCTGCCAGGATCAAAAAATCAACGGAAAAGTCAGCCACACTCCACTTACCTTGTTTGAGGGGAAAAAAGGTGATGGTCCGCTGCATCAGAACTGACCTCTCTGACAAAAACAGTTCGGGATTTGTTAACAAAGGTTTCAAAAGAGAGATCAGGGTTAGTCCGCAGCACTGCTTGGCCCCACTGTAGGGTGCGGCCCCGGAAAAGTCCGACACAAAAAGCAATTTTAGAGATGTCAGTCTCATAAGTTCTTTTTAACTGACGAAACACCAGAGAACATTGAGTGAGGAATCCCGCTCCCTTCCCTAACTCACCCGTAAAAACCTCGGGGGTAGGCGGAGGTCGCTCCGGAAGGTCCGGAGAACGGGGTGTCTCACGTTCAGCAGGTTGCAGAGGTGGCTGGGTTTCCTGGAGAGGGGATAGAGTAGAGGCAACAACAGATGGCATTATTAATCATTTCATTTCCGCGGTCGTCTCCGCGGTATGCTGAGTGATCGTGCTCAACTCTCCTAGCATATGGCGGAGCATTTGTTCGTGTCGGTCCAGCCAAGCCTCCTGTGAGGCCAGGGCACGATTAACCGGATTTGGGTCTGCTGAGTCCATAACTGGCTGGATCATTCTGTCAAGGCTAGCAGGCAAATTGAACTCAGACCAGACCAGAATCCAAACTCACAGTGCAATTTATTTACAGTGAAGTATTCAAGAGTCCAAAACACAGCAACAAGGAGAACTAAAATCCCAGGGTCCAAGGGGGGGTTTGGGTTTCCACGCATCTGGATCCGAAAACACACAAAACTCTCTCTCACTCCGCTTGGCTCAACACACACCCGGAACGGCTCGTAGGAAACCTGGACAGAGGAACACACACTCGGTAAACAATCCATGGTAAGGCAGAGAAGCAGAATGCAAGGGACTGAGATTGCACTAATGAGTTAGCTCAATGATCCAGCGATGAATGACGAGGTCTTCATGAACAGGTGGTGGATTACTCCAGGTGTGGCAAACCTGAGGCGGGAACTCCGAGAGGAGTTCCGCCCAGAGGCTCAGATGCAGCAGACAGAGTAGAGGAGAGAGACAGAAAGCAAGAGAGAAAAAAAACAAATGAGAAATCTACCGAGGAGGACAGGGGACCCTGACAGGTACAGAGCAGCTTGGTGTTCATAATTACTGTTAGGTCATATCAAGCGTAGCAGACATCAATTTATATTTAATCTATTGATATTATTGATTAGATTCTCTCACTGAATTCTGCCTTTT
>VUQS01077005.1:0-11019 GCA_015108495.1 Heterochromis multidens
GCCTCCAGAGCTGCAAACAAGCTACATTTATTACAGGTATCATTATTACTAAAGGAGGCCGAGGCGTAACTAAACATCTTACACACTGAGCAGGAAAGTGCAGGTGAAGAAGCCATGCTACTAGTGACTCAGCTACGAGCTAAGCTAAGCTAGCGAATCGCTAAAGGCAAAATTAATAAACACTGTGAATATAATCAGCAGGTGATTCAGCAGAGAGAGCTTTAGATAAAACACGTGAAGATTACACTATGAAATAAGTGTTTATCTAGAGGTTTTTAATTAAACAGGCTACACAGATAAGCTACACAAAACACCGCAGTGATGCAACAGGAAGTGATACAATACCGTAACAGGAACCACACCCGCCGTGTTCTGTAACCATTGTTACAGAAGTCAACACAGGATTAGATGCCAGGGGATGTCCTGACCATTTCATTTAGTAGTTCACTGCCTGCTCCACGGTGTCGGTCAGGCTGACCGGCTGCTGGCCACGGACCCATTCTGCGGTCTCCGCCGGCAGCCCCTCCAGCAACTGCTCCACCACGATCTGCTCCAGCATCCGAGCCTCCCCCTCCATCAGGCCAGGCTGCAGCCAGCTGACCGTGGCATTATGCAGCCGCCTGGCATCCACAAAGGGATACTCCTCCAGTCCCATCTTGCTCCCCCTGAAGCGGCGACGGTGGTCCTCAGGGGAAAAACCTAGGCGGTCCAGAATGGGGTGGTAAACCCTGCTGAAATCAGTCCTCTCCATCGCCGGGAGGCTGAGAACTGCATCCTGGGCCTCCCCAGACAGCAACAGCAGCAGCCGCCCTGCCCATTCTTCCGGCGGCCACCGGCACACCTCCGCCGTGGTCCCGAAGGCTTCCAGAAACGCCAGGGGGTCCTCCCCTGCCCCCATCTGCCGGAGCGACACCACCGGTGCCAGGGAAAGCAGCGACGCCACTGGCGAGGAACCAGCTGAGCCATTCCTCTGCCTGTATGGACTGCAGGGCCCGTCATGCCGCAACTGGGTTTTGGCACCACTGTGGCAATAAAGGACCCAGACAGGCAGTCTGCCAATATGTGTGTGTTTTTTTTATTCACCTTCACAGTTCTTGTGTCAAATGCACAACACAGTCTCATAGAAGTTCGTGAAATAGTCACGAAATGTCACGTTTTCAGATTCATGTTCATGGACACGAATTTTCATTTATTTTCGTGCTCAGTAACACGAAAATATGACTCGTGCTTACCAGCACGAAAATGAAGTCATGCTGAGCAGCACGAAACAACATGAAATCACTTCACCTTGAAAAACAACGTATATACTCATTAAACCCCTAATAAACAACCTCATAGGACTGACATATTCAATAACACAAGGATACAGCCGTTTCTGAAAAGGTTACGATTAGGGTTAGGGCTAAGGTTTACATGTAAAGGCAATAACAATTCTGAATCTCAGCTTCGTGGTCCTCAGCATGAGCTGAGTGTCGTGCTGAGGACCACGAAAATAAGTGACAATTTGTGTCCGTCAACACGAATCACAAAACATCACATTTTGTGACTATTTCACGAACTTGTTGTTGGGGTCCTCATCTCCATGCCACACTGACACTTATGACACTTCTATGCTGGTCACCTTCAATACAGCTGACCTCATTGACAGCCTCTTCACCATCTGCATTTCTCCAGTTGGGAGCAATAGAAGGCATACTGAAGAAGTTGTCGTTCCTTTCTGGAGAGACCACCTAACAGATGCAGAAGGTACGTGTAGTGTTTTAAGCATTGGGTCTTCACTGTATAATGCACTGCATCTTGTCATTGAATCAGTTAAAAGTAGAGATGCTTGCTGTGTTTTTTTTTGTTTGTTTTGTTTTTAATGACAGTATGGCTTTTCCTTTAGGTCAAGAGGGAACACAGAAGCTGGGGACAATTCTTGCCTTTGCCACTGGAGCCAATACTGCTCCATCAATTGGCTTCTCTCCATAACCTCATGCAGGAACCATGTCTAAACTACCCATTGCAAACACCTGCATCAATTGTTTAGACTTTCAGGAAAATGTAGAATTTGCTTTGGGTAATACACACTGTTTCGGCATAGCTTAAAACATGGTCAGGTTAGCATGCTAATCTGAGTTTTGGACTCAGATAAATAAATGAGTCAGTAACTAATTCCAAAACTGTTTTGGTTTGGAATTATTGCAGTTTGAGGGTCACCTTCAAATTAGGTACAGTTCACATTCTCAAAAAATCTGAATAGAAAATTATAATATAAATTCAGAAAGCTGTTCTTGAATAGTATAAAATGGATTTGAATTTACGTTTGGCTCACAGATTGTATATAAAAGATGAATGTAGCTTCCATGATGTAATCCTTGGTTTGGAAAGTCCCAAGCTAAACTAATCAGTAAAGTGTTTGAGGTCATTGATCAAGGGACCCTGGCGTCTTTTTGCAACTAGGAAAGTCCAGGAGTCTAGGAGAACTGCTGGCCAATAAAGACAATGCAGGTTTAAGGCACTTTACCATTGGCTTCACTCTTCAGACCTGTCATGTACATTTATCTCTTATATATAGTCTAGGGTGTTGCCAGTAATTTTGAAACCAAGCTGAATTTACTTTTTATGCATTTGTTTTCACACGTTATATTGTGCCTGCCTATGTTATGATTTGGAGACTCTATTTTTGCATTGACCTTTCAACAAATGGTTATTTGCTCAGTGTTTTTGCTTAAACTATTATTCTTAGGTCAATTATTTTTCTACAAGCATGCAAATGCATGGTCACAAGTTAATTGGCAGGAGATAAAACTCATAATGTGGTTAAGATTCAATGGGCAAGGCATTCCTTTCTAAAAGATCTTAACAGTGGTGTCGATATAGTAACATGACCTCGAACTTCATATTTACCGAGAAAATAGAGCCTTTTTTAATGTGATAAAACTGTAAAATTTTCCTAATCTCTTTAATAACATTTTTCCTCAACTATAACTGTTAAAAAAAGCAACTCATCAATTGGATTTAATCCTTATCTGCAGACCTTTTATTTTTTTTCTTTTGTAGAGATGTGGTATATGAGGATAGCTTGTATGAAATTTGAAATTGTCACCTTCAGTACACATTAAAAGAAATGTAACTTTCATTACTGTATTTGTACAGTACACTTTCATCTAGCACTTTAATTTGGCTTTAATTTATAGCAAAATATATACATTATTATATAACATTTCCCATGTCATTTTATTTTTGTGTTGAGGACAGCCACTTTACTTTTAGAACATCTGTACGCTTACCTACCTACGCCTGCAGGCCAGTCAAGTTCTTCCACACCAAACTCGCTCATCCACGTCTTTATGGACCTTGCTTTGTGCACTTGTGTGCAGTCCTGTTGGAACAGGAAGGGGTCATCCCCGAACTGTTCCCACAAAGTTGGGAGCATGAAATTGTCCAAAATGTCTTGGTATGCTGAAGCATTGGGCTGAGCCCAACTCCTGAAAAACAACCCCACACCATAATCCCCCCCTCCACCAGACTTTACACTTGGCACAATGCAGTCATACAAGTTCTGTTCTCCTGGCAATCGCCAAACCCAGACTTGTCCATCAGATTGCCAGACAGAGAAGTGTGATTTGTCACCCAGAGAACATGTCTCCACTGCTCTAGAGTCCAGTGGCGGCGTGCTTAACACCACTGCATCCAACGCTTTGCATTGCGCTTGATGCAAGGATTGGATGCAGCTGCTCGGCCATGGAAACCCATTCCATGATGCTCTCTACACACTGTTCTTGAGCTAATCTGAAGGCCATATGAAGTTTGGAGATATGTAGCTATTAGTATATAGTTTTTGACATCTGTGCACTAGTCGCCTCAGTATCCATGGACCCCGCTCTGACCTACCACTTCGTGGCTGAGCTGCTGTCGTTCCCAATCACTTCCACTTTGTTATAACACCACTAACAGTTGACTGTGGAATATTTAGTAGCGAGGAAATTTCATGACTGGACTTGTTGCACAGGTGGCTGGAATTCACTGAGCTCCTGAGAGCGACCCATTCTTTCACAAATGTTTGTAGAAGCAGTCTGCATGCCTAGGTGCTTAATTTTATACACCTGTGGCCATGGAAGTGATTGGAACACCTGAATTCAATGATTTGGATGGGTGAGTGAATACTTTTGGCATTATAGTGTGTGTGTATGTGTGTATATATATATACACATATATATACATACATACATATATGTGTGTGTATATATAATGAAGATAAAATAACTGGAGCTCATTAAGTGAATCTAATACACCATGCTCCTCCATAAAATTGAAAAGATTAACAAAATGAAATGAGACCACTCAATTTAACTCTGCCCATAAGCACTAAATTCTTTGATTATGCACTGACCTGCCAGTGATAACACTATGCCTGTTTAATCCTCGACTGTAAAGCATAAAAAAGGCAACACCTGTCATGGTCCCTGGGTCTTTGACCCAGGGTTTTGAGTTTATTTTAACGTGTTGGTTTTTTCTATTGTATTATGAGAAATTGATGCTTATGTTCGGGAGTGCCTTTGAGTTCACATTCCCGTAGAGTGTCCTTGGTTTTGTATTCTGGCTTTTGTGTTATGAAAAGATTCAGGTTCTTAGTTTCTTTAGTCTTAGTTTTTGTTATTAGTTTTGCTCTTTGGTTTCTGGTTCCCTGTCTCATCCCCATGTCTGGTGTTCAGTGTCTCTCGCTCTCTCGCTCTCTTGCTCTCTCGCCCTCTTGCCCTCTTGCTCCGTCTTGGTCTCTCACTTCCTGTGTTTAGTTCACCTGTCTCGTTAGTTTTATTCTGTTCAGGTGTGTTTCCCAGGTGTGTCCACTCTGCCCTCATTCCCTCTGTGTATTTATTGTCTCTGTTTGCCTTTGCTCCTTGTCGCTATCTCCCTCATTGTGTGTGCTCTCGTCTCGTCATGTCTTTACCTTCCAGTCAGTCAGTCAGTTCAGTTGTCTCCCTTGCTATTTAGCTTTTTGCTATTTTTGCACCTTTGTTTTGTAACCTTTTTCCCAGCAACAATAAAGCTGTGGTTTTTAGTTCAAGTTCTGTCTGTGTGTCCTGCACTTGGGTCCTACTCCGTCTGCCACACACTTCCGGATACCTGACAACACCAGTGTTTTCTAGTTCATGATCACATCTCACTCTGGATGGTATTTCGAAGTTCTGAACACCAGCTATGAACAATGATAAAACACACAATGTTCTGTTGTCTAGACAAGCGAGGTAGGTGATGGTTCCACTGAAACCATCCCACAACACCATCCTCCATCTCACAAGTTTGTGATTTATATGCTTATAGAAAAATGAAAGAAGTGTAAGTTATGTATGGAAAAACTATAAGAAGGCCAAGGTTATGCACCACTTTGAGTAAAAAACAATGAGCTCTTTTGCTTTAGATAATCCATTTTGCTGTAGACTTAAAGTTGGGAATCAGGACTTATACTTTTTAATTTTTTTTAAAATTTACTTTCAGTGAAAAAGAGGATTTAAGTACTTTTTCTAAATAGTTGTGACAAACTGGCTACTGAGTTTGTGCTACTTTATTTATTCTACGTTGTTCTGTTAGAATTCCCTCATCATGACTGATTGGGGAATGGAATATTGTACAATCATGGACGTATTGCATTGCGTCCAATAGGGTAAATTTCTTGCAGACTTCGTGTTACATGCCACCTTTAGATGCGTAACCCATGTGACCTCAAGGTCCCATGCACATCATTCACCTGCATTTGTGGTAGACTGAAGAATTTCACCAACAACTCTGTTCAGGTTGCATAAGTCAGTGGCTCAATGCCAAGCTGCTGTCTGTGCCTGTACAGAGTACGGCAGCTAAGCCCTAAGCACGTTGCAATGCTTTGCCAGTTCATTCCAAGAGATACTAAATGAGATATTTTCTCTCCTTAAATGCTGTATCGCGGTCGACCTTGATGTCTAGTCATGAGAGGTGGAGACAGCAAGACATGTTTGTTCTCAGATGTGGTTCTTTGTCTAGATAATCTAGATAAGGCTTGAATGTGATCACCAAGTTCTCTATAGAGCCTCTGTAGAACAAAAGAATCTGTAGCTTCTCTTCCAATTTGTTCAATACATTCTAAGAAATTATTTAAAAAAAAAGTTCTAATTTCATTTTCATTGCTACTTACTCCCCAAATTAAAAACATTGCTAATTAAGAAAATGGGATGACTTTGAATAGCTTCATTGTTTAGTTCTTCTGGTTCAGGTCTGGACAAGTCAAGTAAGTTTTCCAAGTATATAATATTTCCTGGTTTAAGAGTGAGTAGAAATGTATGCACCTGAAAGGAGAATAAATGTATGTCAGCATAAAAATATGTAGCGTTAATAGAATGTATGTATGCGAGGATGATAATATATGTATGTGAAAGAAGAATGTATGTACGTGAGAGTGCCCCTCATATAAGTGCAGTAATACAGGCACACACATCCTCTGTCCTCAGATAGAAAGAGAGACAAAAGCGAGGTGATGGCAGAAGCAGAGGACTGAGGTTTACTGCATACCATACAGCGGTGTGGCTGAATGGCAAGCAGGGACAGCTGGCAGTGGTTGATGAGGCTAGGATGGCTGTGGCAGAGTTGCTGGCAGACAGACAGAAAGAATGAGTATGAAACTGACGCACAGGCCAGAAGGGCCAGAAGGAAACAAAGAGCAAACAAAACAAGTAGAAGGATCTCGTGATCTGGTGACTTGGCAGGGGTAATCAGGAGCAGGTGAACTGGCTGATTTGATTTTAAGGAGAGAAATGCACAGAGAAATATAATTTAAAAAAATAGGAAGAGAGAGAAACACAGACAAGAAATACAAGGAGCAGGAATATTAAAAAGAAATAAAAAAGGAAAAAGTGAGAAAACTGTAAGTATGACCTGGACTCAAACACTTGTTAGCTTTGGCTATACTATTGGTATTTAAACTTGTTAATTTCTGTTCTTACTGTCCTGGAGCAACTGTGACCACATAATTTCCTCTGGCATTAATAAAGCATTCTGATTCTGATGTATCCTTTGCTTTTTATGTGATGTATTGTATAATTGATGTAACATAGCAGGGTCATTCCATCCCAAATCAGCATAGGCCTTGTGCTCAACAATCTCTGATTTGCATAAAAATTTTATGGTACAAAGTTTGAACATATATAATGATCACTGTGAAATTTTAGCTTCATATATCAAATACTTTTCAAGATATATTTGAAATCTGAGGCAATGTTTGAACATAAATATCTCAAAAACTATTAAAGTTAAAAGACTGAAATTTATACTGGGCTTTCCTGCCATAAAAATAAATCTGGGTCTGTAATTTAGGACAGATACTCCAAAAACTAAGCAAATGCTATTTTCATTCAAGTTTCCAGATGGTACCAATGTAAAATTTTTCATACATAAAAATAAATATGACAAAACAATTAAGAGTAAAGAAAAAGGTAGAGAAGGTCTTGAAAATGAAAAATATGCGTACATTTGACAAAATTATTTTCTCAGTTATGATCATCTACCATCTGGAAACCAGTGGCGGAGGGGTGGGGTGGCTGGGGGTGGCCGGGGGTGGCCGTGGCCACCTCACACTGAATCCTGGCCACCCTACTGGCCACCCCAAGCACACATCACAGCCGTCGCTATTTTTCTTTCCCCGCACGGAACCATTCCTGCACTGCAACGGCACTTCCGGACACTTTTGCTGCATCCACATCCTGTCCGAACAACAGATAATTACAGGTACGCTATAATATCAGAGGGGGGATTTTGTTTCCACGCTTTTTACATCAGTTGTCCCACCTATGACTCTATTTATTTAGCTGTTTAGAACCCTTAGCAAGCTAACTTGCAGGGAAAAAAATAGCAAACGGTTAGCAGTAGCTAACGTTAGCTAACTTTTTATGCATGTGCAAACACCTAAAGTGAAGTAATCTTCTGTATGTAAACTGTTCAGTAAGCTTTATTTAGCTAACTTTACTAGGACTGGTTATAATGATGGTGGTATAGTTGATATACAGTATTTTGCAATAGTGTATTATGTCAGAGGAGATGAAGAGAAAGACAGCGGACACAGCTTCCTTCTTCAGTAAGGGAGCAGTTAGTAAAAAGAAGACAACACAGAATGACAGACAGGGTGAGGAGACAGAACTGACTGATTCAGAGAGCGAGGGAGAGAAGTCCCCAGTGAGTGGAGTGGTCCCAAGTGGACATCCAGGTATACAAACCCTCTCACACATGCAGTTGGTTCTAGTGTTACTTTCTCTGATAATGTCCACTACCGTGTTATATTCATATATCATGTTGAAAATTAGTTGACATGAATTTTAAAGCATTTTAGAAAATATTTTAAGCACCTTAAAGTCTGACACTGATGATTTTTTAGTTGTTTCCCAAGGAACCCAGCAGACAGACTCAGAGAGCGAGGGAGAGGAGCCCCCACTGACCAGTGGCCCAACTGGACCTCCAGGTAAATCTTTCACTCATACATTTGGCTACACTTGTGTTGCTACCCTCACTGATATTGTCCGCTAGTTTATTCTGTCTCTATTTGGTCTCTATGAAACATATCATACAAAAACGGCATTGTAAAAGATTTTTGGAAAATCATTTAAACACCTTAAAATCTGATACTTTTATTTTTAGATGTTACTCAAAAGACCTCAACAGCAGACAGACTCAGAGAGTGAGGGAGAGGAGCCCCCACTGACAAGTGGCCCAAGTGGACCTGCAGGTATACTAACTCTTTTACACATTGGACATTGAATTGTACTTTAGTCCAGTATGATATTAAAATGCAGCCTGATAATTCATGATTATGTCTGATTTACACCACTCATGTAAACACCTCAATCAGTGTAGAGTTAGATGTATGGCCACAAGCCTATTACTTTTCTAAGCAGATTAAAGGGCCTGGATCATCCATTAGACGTAGAATGAGGAATATAGTTAAACATCTGATCTTGATTGTTAATCTCTGCTGTAATTGAATAATTGAAGTTGTTATTTTTCTTCTTTTCTTTTAAACAGACATCTCCAAATCAAGAACTGATGGAACAGTCCAGCCACGCCGGAAGCTCTTTCCTCGGACACTCCAGGGCGACAGGAGAAGAAACTTTTAAGCCTCGTGGTATACCATACACCCATGGCTAGAATACTCACAGAGCAACGACTGAATAAAATTTTCTGTCCCCACTTTAAAATATTTCCTGTCTGCACTTCACAATAAAAGCCTCCTGCTAGTTTTCAGGAAAACAAAGATAGCGGGGCAGAAAATGATTTAACAGCAGCACATATTTAACAAAATTTTTTTTCTGAGTTATAATTAGAGCACCATCTGGAAACTCGAGTATTTTGTTCTATTTGCATAGGACAATCTACTGATATTTTTGATTTTGTGGTACAAATTGTCTTATTTGCTCAATCCAGCATGCAAGTTGAATGAAAATGGCATTTTCTTCATTTTTCGGACTAAGAATTTCATGTTAAAAAGTATTCTACGTGCTTTATTTTGCAGTTTTGAGAAATTCAACTATATACCATTCAGAAATTGTCACTGTCTTTTGCAATTTGAAGTTTTTCATTAGTGTGAGCTCAAATATCCGGACTGGACTTTTTTTTTTTTTTTCATATTTTAACTAGCCAATTATGACACGTTATTTTTAATGTCTGTCCCTAATTATAGATCCTAATTTATTTTGATGGTAAGAAACACCAGTGAAAATTTCAGGCTTTTATCTTTAAGAGTTTTTGAGATATTCATGTTCAAACTTATTATTAGAGTTATTATTAATCTCTGGTTCTTTTTCAACAGTGTGTCTTTTGTCCTGTCTTCCTCCCCTCACCCCCAACCGGTGTCAGCAGATGGCTGCCCCTCCCTGAGCCTGCTTCTGCTGGAGGTTTCTTCCTGTTAAAAGGGAGTTTTTCCTTCCCATTGTCACCAAGTGCTTGCTCATAGGGGATTGTCTGATTGATGGAGTTTTTCTGTATTATTGTAGGGTCTTTACCTTACAATATCACTTTGAGGCAACTGTTGTTGTGATTTGGCGCTATATACAGTGCATCCATAAAGTATTCACAGCGCTTCATTTGTTCCACATTTTGTCATATTACAGCCTTATTCCAAAATGGATTAAATTCATTTTTCACCAGAAAATTCTTCACAAAACACCCCATTTTGAGAAGTGGAAAAAGTTTGCTTGAAATTTTTGCAAATTTATTTAAAAAAAAAAAAATATATATCACATGTACATAAGTATTTACAGCCTTTGCTATGACACTCAAAATTGAGCTCAGGTGCATCCTGTTTCCACTGATCATCTGTCAGACGTTTCTACAGCTTGATTGGAGTCCACCTGTGGTAAATTCAGTTGATTGGACATGATTTGGAAAGGCACACACCTGTCTATATAAGGTCCCATAGTTGACAGTGCATGTCAGAGCACAAACCAAGCCATGAAGTCCAAGGAATTGTCTGTAGACCTCAGAGACAGGATTGTATCGAGGCACAGGTCTGGGGAAGGGTACGGAAACATTTCTGCAGCATTGAAGGTCCCAATGAGCACAGTGGCCTCCATCATCTGTAAATGTAAGAAATTTGGAATCACCAGGACTCTTCATAGAGCTGGCTGCCCGGCCAATCTGAGCGACTGGGGTAGAAGGGCCTTAGTCAGGGAGGTGACCAAGAACCTGATGGTCACTCTGACAGAGCTCCAGCATTGATCTGTGGAGAGAGGAGAACCTTCCAGAAGGACAACCATTTCTGACAGCCACTTCCACCAATCAGGCCTGTATGGTAGAGTGGCCAGAAGGAAGTCACTTCTCAGTAAAAAGCACATGACAGCCCACCTGGAGTTTGCCAAAAGGCACCTGAAGGACTCTCAGACCATGAGAAACAAAATTCTGTGGTCTGATGAAACAAAGATTGAACTCTTTTGCCTGAATGCCAAGTGTCATATCTGGAGGAAACAAGGCACCGCTCATCACCTGGCCAATACCATTACTACAGTGAAGCATGGTGGTGGC
>VUQS01077005.1:11039-21090 GCA_015108495.1 Heterochromis multidens
AAGGGACTAAGGCCCTTCCAGAAGGACAACCATTTCTGCAGCACTCCACCAATCAGGCCTGTATGGTAGAGTGGCCAGACAGAAGCCACTCCTCAGTAAAAAGCACATGACAGCCCACCTGGAGTTTGCAAAAAGGCACCTGAAGGACTCTCAGACCATGAGAAACAAAATTCTCTGGTCTGATGAAACAAAGATTGAACTCTTTGGCCTGAATGCCAAAGCGTCATGTCTGGAGGAAACCAGGCACAACCCGATTTAACATCTCTGGAGAGATCTGAAAATGGCTGTGCACCGACGCTCCCCACCCAACCTGATGGAGCTTGAGAGGTTCTGCAAAGAAGAATGGGAGAAACTGCCCAAAAATAGGTGTGCCAAGCTTGTAGCATCATACTCAAAAAGAATTGAGGCTGTAATTGCTGCCAAAGGTGCTTCAACAAAGTATTGAGCAAAGGCTGTGAATACATATGTACATGTTATATCTTTGTTTTTTGTTTTTTATGAATTTTCAAGAATTTCAAGCAAACTTTTTTCACTTTGTCATTATGGGGTATTGTGTGTAGAATTTTGAGGTGAAAATGAATTTAATCCATTTTGGAATAAGACTGTAACATGACAACATGTGGAAGTGCAGTGAATACTTTACGGATACACTGTATGCTGTCAATACAAACAATGGCAGTAAGAAACATAGTTTTAAACAGCTCTATACAGCATTATTATCACTTTGACTTTCAGATCAATCTATTGACCTTGAAGGAGAGGTCAGAGGTCAAACAATGTGACATATTTTAAATTTTCTGTATTATTGTAGGGTCTTTACCTCACAATATAAAGCGCTTTGAGGCAACTGTTGTTGCAATTTGGCGCTATATAAATAAAACTGAATTGAATTGAATTAAATCTTTATACCGTACTTTCTATATGTTAACACACACAGCACACTTGTAAGAATCATAGTTTCTAAGTTTTAAGGCTTTTTGGCAATTTTCCACCAATAAATCATGAAGTTGACCTTGAAGTCCTTTGTGGATGGAAGCCAGATTTTAATGGATTGTTAACATGAGCTCACTCTGCACCCCTACAAAGTTTGATCACAAGTCATTCAAAAATTTTCCAGTTATCGTGTTTACAGACAGAATGACTATGATGCTATGCTCCCAAAAACGGAAGACAAACACAAGAGTTTCATTTAAAGTTTCTACCTTCATCTTCATCAGGTTTCAGTGGAGTCGTTCAGATCTACAACACCTGTCTCTGGAGGGCGGAGCTGCAGGAGGCTCAGCCGCTGTTTGAGCATCGCGGTCACGCAATTTCATCACAGCAGACTGATGACAGCATCCCCGCTTTCGTCACCTCCCACATCTGGCATCCTGAGCGACCGCGGACGCTGCTGTCTGCAGCCTCGGATGGATCCGTCCATGTCTGGGACTGGGTGGACCCAGCCCAATACCAGGAACAAAGTGAAGATCCAGTTCGCCTGGGATGAGGAAGATGATAGAACCATGTTATAAATTACTGAGGTACTGCTCCACAAACTGATGTGGATCAGTAAAAAACACTAGAAAGGATCATTTTAAAACCTTCCAGTGAGGATGCCAGTACTGCTCGCCCATTTCATGATCAAACTGGGATATCATTAAAGAAACAGTTTAGAAGAAAAACAAACAGATGAAAATATGGAACTTGTTTTAACTAAAATCAAACTGACCGTTGCCTTTAAATTACAGACGAATTGCTGTTGGAATGAAGTCGCAACTGATCCTGGTGACTACTCCTTTAAAAACAAATTAAAGCAGATGACTGTCGGTTTTGATTACACAACATATTTGTATTGCAGTTTTTATGAGGTAATAAAATGTTTGCATCTTAGATGGCAGGGTAACACGATAAGTATAAGAATCAGTTCAGCTGAAACACAAAGCAAGGATGGTGTTAGAGACACTGTTAAACATCTTCACAGCTTTAAGTGTTGGCAGAAACAGCAGCATGTGACTCAGTCACTACAAACCATGTGAAACATGTTTTCATTACATTTGCTGCTGATGCTGTAAAAGATGCATTTTGTTTACTTATCAGTGCAGATGTAACCAACCATCTGCTGAAGTCTGAAGTCTGTCTCTTGGCCTTGACTAAACCTCCTGTAGGCTGCCAGTAGCTCTCAAGATGAACAACTCAAATAGGCAGTTTAATGCTTTCTGCATAGAAATGGCTAAAGGCTGGCACTGACTCAGGACCAAACTTTTAATATGCACATTAACAGTTTTTTGGCAGAATATTTTCCAACCATGTTTTCACATTATTAATTATTGCAGACAAAGTTTAAATATCATGAAAAATAGTAAACCTCTTTTCCTCATGAAGAGTTATGTCCCTTTTTTTTTTCCAGTCCTCATTTTGGTTAGATGACTTTACAGTTAGATTATTTCAGATTTTAGTGAACTGACACTTGTAACCATTTCCTCTGCAGAAACTGCCTCTGTTCAAGTATCACTTCTGTTTTGCATTTTCTTTCATCTCTCAGAGGGACAGCTGTCTCAGCTAAAGCTTTCTGCAAAAAGGCTGAGACTGCATAGAAAAAATATTTGGAAAGTGGATCTCCCTTTCATAAAGAGTTCCAAAATCTGAAAACATCTGTTGTGAGACGCCACATCTGTGATGCAGCGATGCAGCAATAAGAGTGAGTGAGAAAATGAGTGAAGACAGTTCAGCACAGATGAGGATCCTGCAGCCACATTTTAGTTGAGTGAAGCGACTTCAGCTCAGGTCAGGAGAGTTTTTCAGAGTTTTTCCCGACTTTTGTTTTTCAGTTTGAAGAAACATCCCCATCAATGCTTTTGTAATTTAGTTTTATTGGGTCACTTTAATTCAATAATTCTCTTAAAATTAAAATATCATTACAGCAAGACAAATGCTCTTTAAACCTTTACACAGGAGGAATTTCAGAACCTAAACTGGAATTAAACCAATAATGAATGTGATAAAGATAAATAATTGAGGCAGAAACAACTAATTGGCTGGAACATATTAGGCAAATTGAGATTACAGTTACTGAATCTAAAGCCCCTTGAGGTGACTGTTGTTGTGATTTGGCGCTATATAAGTAAAACTGAATTGAACTACAAATTTCTTAAATTTAGATGAATTTATTAAAACCTTTTCCTTCTGACTGCTCTAAGACACATATACTGACAGCGCTCTCCTCATTTGTTCCCCAATCAATTGAATCCCCTTTGTGACATTTTATTCTTTGTCAATTTGTACACCAAGAAATAAATCCTTAAAAATGAAATAACACTTTGGACTAAATGCTGCATCAAACAATGTGCAAGTATGTGGTATTTACTACTGTTTGATTAACAATGCCACACAGAGTTTTGACAAGCCATTTTTAGCATTTATATTCATTTGTACGGGTCTAGCAGAGAAAGAAACTGCTGGTTTCTTCAAAGCAGGATATCAAAACAACAAGCTGACAAAACCAAAGACTTCTCTAAGAACTGCACTGACATGTTGAGTGACTTTTCCATCCTGACCTTTGTTTCTTTTCAGCCTCCAGATGAACAGAGCAGGTAATTATTAAAGCCCAATAAAACACGTTTGCAAACATCACTCACTACTAATGCTTCCAAGGCCTCCGCTGTCAAAAATGTAATTACTTTCTCTCTCAACACTTTACTTCAGTGTCCACCTCACATTTAAAGGAGAATAAATGTCTTGCAGCAGCACAGTTCTTTTGGCCTTTGGCTTTCTCGCAATTTACTGCCTCTACTTTAATGTATCATGTAATGTTTGTAGCTGTAATGTGAAACATAAATTCTCCTTGACAGCTTTGAGTCTTAAATTATCTTTCCGACTCAAAGAGCAAAGGAGAAAAAGGAAAATTATCCACCGACCAAGCATATTTGTTATTTGGCCTAAGTAATAAATGACCTTTCTGTGTCACATATACATTTGTTTCAATATGTTTTATTGGGATAATAAAGTGTTCTGTTATATACAAACTTAAAGAAGCAGCCAGAGAAAAATGTAAAGCAAAATAATTTTTACATACAGTACAAGGAGCCAGACTTTTTGGTACTTTTTAAAGAGGTCTTCAGCGATAGTTCTCACAGGAACGCCATAACCAAGTGGCTGGGATAGTATGGCCTAGGGTGGTCGAGAATGACCAAGCTACCAAAATTACTCCAAGAGCGCAAGACTCATCCAGGAGGTCACCAAAGAACCCAGAATAACAGCTAAAGAACTGTGCTCAGTTAAGGTCAGAGTTCATGATTCAACAATAAGAAAGAGACTGGGCAAAAACGGCATCCATGGGAGAGTTCCAAGGAGAAAACCACTGCTGACCAAGAAGAACACAAAGGCTCGTCTCACATTTGGCAAAAATATCTTGATGATCCCCAAGACTTTATTCTGACTAGACAAAAGCTGAACTTTTTGGAAATCTGGCCGTTCATGCTGTAAAACCCTCCAGTGTGGCTGAATTAAAACAATTCTGCCAAGAAGAGTGGGCCAAAATTCCTCCACAGTGATATGAAAGACTCATTTCCAGTTATTGCAAACACGTAATTGCAGTTCTTGCTGTATTTACTCAGGTTATCTTTGTCTAATATGAAAATTTGTTTGATCTGCAACATGTAAGTGTGGCAAATATACAAAAAACTAAGAAATTAGGAAGGGGGCAAATACTTTTTCACACCACTGTATATTACTGCATAGAGTGGTATTTAGTTTTTACTTTGCTTTTTTTTTTTAGGGCACTGTAAATGATAATGTGATTCAATGCATAATGAGGAGTCTCACTGTTGATACAGAATATCTGAATACATTTGATGTGTAAGTGTAAACCAGTAATGTGAATCATACCTACAGTCTCTCACTCTTGCTCTGTCAGTGCATGGTGAAGCCACCTTGCCTTCCAGCCACATTTAGTCTTAGCTTATGTGTAAGTGAGTTGGGGGCATAGATTTATTGATCATCCTCACCCACTGTTGCTCTAATGTCCCATCTCCTCTTCACTGGAGGAAGCAGCAGCAGCCAAAGAGGGGTATTAAATCAGGCAAGTCATCAGAATAAGACTGTGGAGACACCTGTGTGACACTTAAGGAGTCATGGTGGTCCTTACTTGTATCCCCGTTAAATTAAGCCTCATCCACTTCAGTCAAGCACTGCTCTAAGTCTTCTTTGTGGAGATTTCTTTTATTTTACGCCCTTGTATTTACTGGCAGCTAAGTGCGGAGCTGTAGGTCTGATACTGAAGGAGGCGGGATCACTCCAGATGAGGCTTGTTCAATTAACAGTGCGCCTTTCATCTTGTAATACACAGCCTTGTACTTTGATTTTGAAATCCTCCATGAGTCATCGTTTGCAGCAAGGAAAATGGAGCATATGCTTTTTTAATCTTAGTGTTACATAAAATACATCAGCACACAATAAATAGCCTGAAATGATTGACTGTATGAATACAAATCTAGTCAGTCAGACACACACACACACACACACACACACACACACACACATCCAAGGCCTATTAGTGTATTCCTTTGCACCACAGATGACTGTTGCAATATGAGGTTGATAGCAGATGATTAGACAGTGACTCCTCCTAACCAGCCCGCACCCTGCAGCTCAGTCTGTCACTGTTTCAGAAAGAGATGGATTAATTTGTTTTACCTATTTGTTGTAAGTGAGCTCCACCTGCTGGCAGAGACTCGTAGCTACAGGCTGTGACCCTTGATTGGCCTCCACAGAGAATATGCAAATGTATCTCTCACAAGCATGTTGACTCAGTTCTTCAGGCTTATTTTTTTTAAAAGCTTACTAAATTTAGCTTTTTTTTTTTCATCTTTTAAATCTTGGATCTGTTAAGTTTCTTTTTTTTTTTTCTTGTTGTTTCTACTGATCACCCCCCCGGTGCGTGCAGCTGTCAACCTCAAGAACATTTCGAGATTATAAGGGCACAAAACACACTTGCCAATCTGCAGCCTGGAAGGGTTAGTCGCTTCCAGTAAAACTCAGGATTTGTTTTAATTCAACTCCATTTGGAATTCAGTGTTATTTATAAATCAAAGAATAACCAGTGCGCTGTATATTGTAATGTAACGATCCCTACAACATTAGACAGAGAACGTAAGCACTTGGTGACAGTGGGAAGGAAGAACTCTGTTTTAAGCCTAGTCTGCACTGGTGGGGGAAATGAAATGAATGATTGTTTTCATAGCTCGAGATGGTTAAATATTTGGCTCAATTACTGAGCCTTTAACTGCTAATTAATAATTGTAATAATTGTGTTTTAAATCTATACTCTTCTAATATTCTGCCATTCACCCGTTTTCTTAACTGCTTTTCTAATTCTTCATTGCAGGTGTAACAAAAAGTACACTTAAATAAAATATACATACACTCACTGGCCACTTTATTAGGTACACCTGTTCAACAGCCTGTTGACACAAATATTGAATCAGCCAATCACATGGTAGCAACTTAAGGTATTAGTAGTGGTATTAATAATTAATTATTAAATGTTATTGATATTAATTAGAAATTATTCATTATAATAGTATTTAGGCATATAGACATGGTCAAAACAACTTGCTGAAGTTGAAACCGAGCATCAGAAACCGTAACAGTAACTCAAATGGTCACTCGTTACAACCAAAGTATGCAGAAGAGCATCTCTGAATCCAGAACACATCAAACATTGAAGCTGATGGGCTTCAGCAGCAGAAAACCACACGGAGTGCCACTCCTGTCATCTAAGAACAGGAAATTGAGGCTACAACTTGCTCGCCAAAATTGAACAATAGCAGATTGGAAAAAACGTTGTCTGGTCTGATAAGTTTTCATTTATGTTGCAGTATTTGAATGGTAGGGTCAGAATTTGGTGTAAACAACATGACAGCATGGATCCATCCTGCCTTATCCCTACTGCTGGTGATGTAATGGTGTGGAGGAGATTTTCTTGGCACACTTTGGGCCCCTTAGTACCAGCTGAGCATCATTTAAACACAACAGCCTACCTGAGTATTGCTGCTGACCATGCCATTCCCTGTTATGACCACAGTGTACTCATCTTCTGATGGCTGCTCCCAGCAGGATAACGAGCCATTTCACACAGCTCAGATCATTTCAGACTAGTTTCTTGACATGAAAACATGACAGTGAGTTCACTGCACTCAAACGGCCTCCGCAATCCAATAGAGCAGCTTTGGGATGTGGTGGAACGGAAGACAAATCTTCAGCAACTGTGTGATGCTATCATTTCAGCATGGACCAAAATCTCCGATGGCTGTTTCCAGCACCTTGTTGAATCTGTGCCGTGAAGAATTGAGGCAGTTCTGAAGACAAAACGGGGTCCAACCCGGTACTGGCAATGTGTGCCTAATAAAGTGGCCAGTGAGTGTATATACAAACACATTAAAGGGACAGCTGCTTTGCTTCTGAATGCAACACGTCATTTCCCAGGTTTTTCATGTTCTCGTTCTTTGGTTAAAAATACTACATTCTAAATGTCCGCGCTTCAACTTCATTGGTTAAGCCGCGACTCGAACACGCGTCAGTGATCTGTGTGCAAACTGTGATTGGCTGAAGACGTGGGGGCTGGAGCTGCGTAAAGCTGCCGCTGGAAAAATAGGTGTAACCCGGAAGGGAAGTGGACCTTCAAAATAAAGTCAAGAAAAACAGATATTTAAACAAAATAACGATGCCTAGAGGATTGAAGACTTTGTTCTTATATGCTTTGCGCCACATCTAAGCCCACGTTGTGTTTTTAATGTGCAATGCCTTGTCACTTCTCTTCCACCAATCAGATTTAAAAATGGAGATCAGAACCTCTGAATTTTAAGTTCATTGTAAAATAAGCAGCTGCTCCTGGATGCAGCCCTGACTGAACTAAATTAATGAATGCTGAGTTAACGAAGCAGTGCTTGTAGATGTACAGAATTTAGATTGAAGTTGAGTTGCATTTCAAATTGCATCAGGTTCCTCAGAATGTAGTTAACAGTCAATTATATGACTATTAAATCATAATTTTTACTTGGATGTTTAATCCTAGTTTCGAAAAGTCCAGCTTCTTTGGGTTATAGTGCTTAAAAAAATAAATTAATAATAATAATAATAATAATACATTTTGTGTTATGTAAGTCAGCAATAGAAATTTGCAAGCATGAGTATGCTGCCAGTGCTGTTTCTGTTTATACACACACAAGCAAATAATGTGACTTTTACAATTATTTTGTGTTTTGATCTTTCATATAAAACTTCATCGGTAGATACAGTAAATGGTACATCGAGTATTGGTCAGTGCAGCTACATATATTTCAGCCTGTAGATATATATTTTTTCTCTTCCAAATCTCCTACTCATCCGTTTGGCAAATCCCATATAATGAGTGCTATTAAATCAGCTTTAACTTGCAAGCCGCTTTGCAGCCCACCTCCACCCCATCTTCTCCTTTGCACACTGTGTTTGTGACTTAATCAGTTAAGGGGGAGATGTGCTCTGGCTGTCTTCGTTTTCTAGGTCATTCCAGGTTGTAGTAGAGCACCATTTTTGTCATCTCCAAACACATATTCCATGTAAAGATGACACCTACACTAACACCTATTTGATGACATAAAGATTATCTGAATTAAACCCACTCACCTGACAAGAATATCAGTATTCAATTATTCTGCAGATACCATCAATTGCATTCAGTGATTTATTCCTTTTTTTAGTGCACATGTTTAAAAAAAGGGATTTCTGCAATATTTTGCATGATAGCTCTGGTGTAGTTAAGATTAGTGAGAGAATATCCTTATAGGAAATAATATGGGCAGGGTTAGTTAACTAAAGGAAAGCATACAATGCATGGTCAGGGCATAAACTAGTCCATTTTTGTCTATTGGCCTGACAATAGAGAAAACCGTAATGTGTAACAAAAACAGATATTAATTTACAAGTTATTGCTGTTTGAATAAAGTGTAGGGAGTGTTCTGGGTCGGATTATCCAATGGGCATTCTGGCCACATGCCCAGGGGCCATGTACAGTTGGAGACCCATCCAAAAGGCATTCATTTTTCCTTCCCCTTTCTCCCCTACACTGCTGAGACTAGTAGCGGACTCAGTACTTCCAAAATTAATGAAATAGGGATGCCCAACTTTTGTTCAACTAATTCAGGATGAAAACACTGCAGTTAAGTTTCAAGTTTTTGAAAGTTAACTGCAGCTAATCAGGAGGTTAGATGTAGCAGCAGCTCACAATCGCAATGGATTTGTGTCCTGAAACTTTGAAGGAGTCAAGCTGCCCTCACTGGTGGAGGGCCTGCTGCAGCTCACAACAGAAGAAGCGAGTATCCAGGGAATATTTCTGTTTTACCTGTAGTATTATTATTATTATTTATGTTATTGCTTTTTTTTTTCAAAAGGAAAAAAAGGTTTATTCCTTTTCTAAGTGGACACATCCCAAAAGTGTTTTTCCCAAGAAAAACTCTCTGAACTCTACTTCATTATTATTTGAACACTCATTCAGGAGTGGGACTGTAGTAATGGCAAGAGGTGCTGAAAGGAAGAAAAGGGGGAAGGGATCATTTTCTATTTAATAGAAGGTACTTAGGAGCTTTTAGTGAAGTCGTATTGTAATGGTTACTTTTCATTTTTTCAGTAAGGTACTGATTACATTCCTGTATGATGTCTGATTACTGAAGAAAGGAGAAAAAAAAAAAAAGCCTGATCATCAAAACAAGCTGGCTGGGGCCCACCAAACACGTGTGCCCAGGGGGTCTGTAACTTGATGATCCGGGCATGGGGGTGGTTTCATGTTTTGTGAAGGTCCCAGCTTGCAGATCAGAAAAAGAACAGCACGGCCAGGGGGCTTTTATTTTGTAGGAAGTGAGCGGAAATATCTTTGTATGCTGGTTGACTTGTCGATGGTGGACAGAGCAGCAAACCGTTTGAAATCCCCTCTAGCGGAGCAGAGGGCGAGAGGGTCCATTCCTGCAGTCCAGCTCAAACATGGCGGGCTGTGGAGGCGACGTGATGTTCTCACGGTCCGGATCTAAGACCGATACCAGAT
>VUQS01077006.1:4041-14411 GCA_015108495.1 Heterochromis multidens
TGTTATTTGAGATTGCTTTTGTTTCTAGGTAGACTTAGGCAACACTGCAGTGAATAAGTTATCAACAAGAACTCAGTATTTTTTGTGTGTTTTGTTAATTCATATTTTCTATTTGTAGCACATTGCAACTACGGGAACATGGCACACAGTTTCTCTTTGTTTTAGGTTTTTCCTTTTATTTACACACATTTTTTTTTAATGCTTTTCTATGCAGCACTGCTTTCCACTCTTATAACCTTCTCTGTCTCCATTTCTGGCCACTGTCAAAATAGCAGAGGCATGATAAGGCAACCACTGGCAGCTGCATCAGCCAGCCTCCCCTGGCACTGCCCCTGAACCCACTGCACCACCCCTTCCCTGCAGCTGAGCCAAAGACCACACCCTGCTACCACACACCCCATCGCCCAACTTAGGCCAGGGAGCTGTTCGGCCTAACCTCTTCCTGGGAGTGTGGAGCAGGGGTTCCTCACAGAGAGCCTGTTTCACACGATCAAACACCATGTGGCACTGCACCGTCCACTGGACCAGATCGGGGGCACCTTTTTTGGTCTTGAGACGCAGGCAGGATGCGATGGCTGCTGTCTTCTCCATCTCAGGGCGAGTAACTTTGAGCTGGAAGAAGGGATCAATACAAGCACTTTATCTCCTGGTGTGAATTGTCTAAGCCTAGGCTCTCTGTTGTACAGGCGCTGCTGACGTTCCTGAGCCTGGAGCAAATTCTCTTGTGACAACCTACCCAGTGTGTGCAGCTTTCCTCTCAGGTCCAGGACGTACTGAATCTCATTTTTACTCTGGCTTGGACCTCCATCCCAGTCTTCTTTAATTAGGTCCAACATCCCCTGTGGCTTCCTGCCAAAACAGTAGCTTTTTAAAGAGAGAAAATCTCATGGAGGCCTGGGGTACCTCCCGCACTGCAACAAACAGAGGGTCTAACCAGCCATCCCAATTGTGTTCATCCTCGTGAATGAACTTACAAATCATGGATGTTAAGGTCTTATTCAGGCACTCCACAAGCCCATCAGTTTGATGGTGATAGATGCTTGTCCAAATAGACTTAATGCCCAATAATTCAGACAATTCTTTTAAAGTGCGAGACGTGAACGAGGTGCCCCAGTCAGTATCTCTTTCGGGATGCCTACTAGATGACCTGAAACAGTGCTTGGACCACACTCTTGGCAGAAATGCTCCGCAGTTGCACTGCTTCGGGATATCAGAATCACCATTATCAGAATCAGAATACTTCATTAATCCCAGAGGAAATTATGTGGTCACAGTTGCTCCAGGACAGTAAGAATAGTAATTAACAAGTTTAAATACCAATATTAAAGAATATAATATATTACAAATGGCTCTAAAAAGACAATTAAGTCCAATATATAGATATCTCAATATACAACTCAAAATTGAATATAGATAAGTTGAACTGAGGTGCCCCTCTTATCATACTGCCTTTATTATATTAAGGGTGTAAAGTTGGTGCAGTGTATACTTGTGCTTTAGATGGGGGGATTGTACAGAGAGAGCCACAGGCAGGAATGATTTCCTGTGTCGTTCAGTGGTTCATTTGGGTAATCTCAGTCTCTCACTGAATGTGGTCCTGTGACTGGCCAGCACATCATGGAGTGGGTGGGAGGTATTGCCCAACATTGTTCTTAACTTGGACAACATCTGCCTATCCGACACCACCTTTAGAGAGTCCAATAACAATGTTACTGGCCTTGCGGATCAGTTTATTGAGTCTGTTGGCATCCGCTACCCTCAGCCTGCTGCCCAAGCATGCAACAGCATACAGTATGGCACTAGCCACAACAGACTCAGAAAATCCTGAGCATTGTCTGACAGATGTTAAAAGACCTCAGCCTCCTCAGAAAACAGAAAGGGCTCTGGCCCTTCCTGTACAGTGCAGTTGTGTTTTTAACCCAGTCCAGTTGATTGTCAATGTGTACTCCGAGGTATTTATAGTCCTCCACTGTGGCCACATCGACCCCCTGGATTGAAACAGGAGTCACTGGTTTTTTCTTCCTCCTAAAGTCCACAATCATTTCCTTGATCTTTGTCACGTTCAGCTGTAGATGATTCTGCTTGTACCACGTGACAAAGGAATCCACCACAGCCTGGTACTCCGTCTCATCAGCCCCACTGATGCATCCAACCACCGCAGAGTCATCAGAAAACTTCTGAAGACGGTAGGTCTCTGTGCAGTGGCTGAAGTCCGTGGTGCAGAGGGTGAATAGGAAAGGGGAGAGGATGGTCCCTTGTGGTGCCCTGGTGTTGCTGACCACCTTGTTAGACACACAGTGTTGAAGACGCACATATTGTGGTCTTTCTCTCAGGTAATCTACAATCCAGGACACTAGAGAGGCATTCACCGGCATCGCTGCCAGCTTTTCACCCAGGAGAGTAAGCCTGATGGTATTAAATTGTGTTGCATAATCCACTAGAACTAAAACAAATGATACCCCCGTGCACTCTGGTGATTGGTCATTGACACGGCCTGATAAGGTCCATGTCAATGAGCTCAAACGAGACCTCCATTAAAGGTAATGGGTGGAAATGTGCTTTTGGAATGGCCGGCTGGTTACTAACTGGCAGTCGGGGCAGGACGCATACCATCAGCATACATCCCCCCCAGATGCCCGGCCAATAGAATTGGGTCAAATACTATATTGCCAAAAGTATACACTCATCTGCCTTCACACGCATATGAACGTGTTGACATCCCATTCTTAATCCACTGGGTTTAGTATGATGCCGGCCCACCCTTTGCAGCTATAACAGGTTCAACTCCACTGGTCTGCAGTGTGTTGGAACAGGAAGCGACCATCCCTAAACTATTCCTACAAAGTTGGGAGCATGAAATTGTTGAAAATGTCTTGGTATGCTGAGGCATTAAGAATTCCTTTCACTGGAACTAAGGGGCTGAGCCCAACTCCTGAAAAGCAATCCCACACCATAATGCCCCCTCCACCAAACTTTACACATCACATGGCACATTGCAAGCAGACAAGTACCATTCTCCCGGCAACCATCAAACCCAGACTCATTCATTGGATTGCCCGACAGGGAAGCATGATTCGCCACTCCAGAGAACGCGTCTCAACTGCCCTAGAGTCCAGTGGTAGTGTGCTTTACAACACTGTATCTGACGCTTTACATTGCCCTCAGTGATGGAAGTATAATACATAATGAGCCATCTGGAAAATTAATTCCCGACAGCTTTTCGGCACTAACAACTGGGTGTGTTCATCTTCAGGGCGAGCATCACGACTCGCTCAGTACAATCTGTCCCAAATTGTTATAAAATGGGGGTATGACTGTGCAGCGTCAGGGCGCACCATTTGATCATCAATTTTTATCACTTGATCAAAAGCTGAGCGTAGAGTGTCATCACGAGACTACTCCAGTGGGAAATCTTCGGTGGAGTGAATTACGGGAACCGGCGGGGCCCCGCTGATTCCTCCTCCCCAGTAGCAGCATCGGACAACCTCGCATCACCGCTGAGTGCAGCACAGATACCACATGTCCCTGTCCCCCAAACATTGCCCCACCAGGTTTTTAAACCCAGGCCAATCTTTTCCAAGAATTAAATGGTGCGCAAATCAAGACCTAACCGCAGCCTTAACTCTATGTGTTTTGCCCTTGTGTTTAATTTCCACTGGCACCATGGGATATTTGTGAATGTCACCATGTAAACACCTAATTGCCACCCACTCTGCCTCCAGCAACACATCAGGCTGAACCAGGGTTTGGTGGACCATGGTCTGTGTGCAGCCCAAGTCCACCATAGCCCGGTGTGTACCCCCTTGGCACCTTACCGGAATGCTGTACATTTCTCCCAGACCGGATGAAGGTGTTGGAAGGCCGGCGACATGTGTCACCTGCCCATCAGTGGACACTCCTGGCAGAAGTGTCCCTGCCCTTCCAACACTCCTGCCCTGGCGTCTGTGTGGCTCCCTGTGAGCTGTGAGCAGCGGCCCTAGCTGCTGGGACCTTAGGAGAAAGAGCAGGGAGAAAAGGGTTAGTTGAGAATTGGCTCTGAGATCGCTGGGTGGCTGATGGTGGCACAGGAGGGGAGGCGAGGAGGAGGGACTGGTCAGCTTCCCGCCGACTGCTGAGTGTGCGCCGGCATCTTTTCCAGCTGTGCTGGCAGAAGTTCCTCAGCGAGTATGACCGCCTCCTCCAGGCTCGCTGGCTGGTGGCAGTAAACCCACCCCACCATCCTAAGTGGAAGCCCCTCGATGAACTGCTCCAGTACCACCAGCTCCAGCATCCTCACTCTCCAATGGTTCTGGCTGCAGCCTCCTGGCCACTGTGTCCCTGAGCCGTTGTACATGAGCAAATGGCCGGTTGGCCACCTTCAACCGGAAGGCATGGAAGCACTGGTGGTGGTCCTCCGGGGAAAATCCCATGTGGTCTAGCACTACACAGTGGACACGTGCAAAGCTGCCCCGCCAGTGGTATGCCCAGTGCTGCCATCTGAGCCTTGGCGGACAACGGGGGCAGCAGCCACGAAGCCCATTCAGACTTTATACAAGGTCATACAAGGTCTTGAATAATCAGACCCCATCTTATCTTAAAGACCCCATAGTACCATATCACCCCAATAGAGCACTTCGCTCTCAGACTGCAGGCTTACTTTTGGTTCCGAGGGTATTTAAAAGTAGAATGGGAGGCAGAGCCTTCAGCTTTCAGGCCCCCCTCCTGTGGAACAGCTCCCAATTTGGATTCGGGAGACAGACACCCTCTCTACTTTTAAGATTATCAAAAAGGAAAGTTTTAAGCCTAAGGTTTATGTTAGGGCTGGATCAGGTGACCCTGAATCCTCCCTTAGTTATGCTGGGGGCTTCCCATGATGCACTGAGCATTTCTTCTTCTCACCTCTTTTCACTCACTATGAGTTTATACACCACTCTGTATTTAATCATGAGTTATTACTAATCTCTGCCTCTCCTCCACAGTGTGTTTTTTGTCCTGTCTCCCTCCCTTCACTCCTAACTGGTCGTGGCAGATGGCCTGAGCCTGGTTCTGCTGGAAGTTTCTTCCTGTTAAAAGGGAGTTTTTCCTTCCCACTGCCGCCAAGTGCTTGCTCATAGGGGGTCGTTTGATTGTTGAGTTTTTCTCTGTATTATTGTAGGGTCTTTACCTTACAGTATAAAGCACCTTGAGGCAACTGTTGTTTTGATTTGGTGCTATATAAATAAAATTCAATTCAATTCAATTATACACCATATATTTCTTAATCTGTGTATCTACAGGGCAGCACAGAATCCATAGTGCTCCTCACTCTACAAAATCCATTCTGAACAGGAATAAACCAATTCTCCTCCAGCTTCTAAACTAATCTTTCAGTTGCCATACTTTCAATTACTTTACACAGTACAGCTGTCAGTGTTATAGGCCTGCAAGACCCCGCTATAGGCCTGTAGACCCTGAAAGCAAAGCATCATTCCCTGGTTTTAATACTTCCCTGGGACAGCTACTGGGGAGAGTTCCCTCGTTCTATATATTTTTCATAAGAGCCGATATTTCTTCCAACAATGGATCACTTAGTCTCTTTGCTAATGTCAACTTTACCAGGAGCTGTCTTCCTCCCTTTTTTAATAGTCCTTTTCAATTCTTCTAGCAGAAATAATATTACACGCAGTGTTGTCTTTATTAATCCCAAGTTTATGTATGTGTTTCCTTACCGTTTCATTCCTTTTTCTTACTCCTTCTTCACCCATATTAGCTCTATTGTGGGAGATAACAGATTTAAACTTATTTTCAGTTTTTCTTTATCTACCTCACTTCCAGCAACCATGTTTTTCTCTTTTAATACTGGTATCTTGCTTCTATTTAGAATTTCTGACATACAGTACACTGCACCACAGATTTCCCCAACTGATAGCTATACTCCTAGAGTACCTTCCAAAAGTACCTCCTATCTCTTTTTCCTACCCACTTTTCCTTGACCTCAATGAAAATGTCATGAAATCCAAACAACCTTATGTTAGTGTGCTTACTTAACCACAACATGTTCTGAATTACCTCCCTGTTTTCAGAGAGAAACACATTCGTAAAGCCAGAGCTTATACTGTATTATTTTGGTTAGTAGGCCTTAATCACTCTCTCAGTCATGCTGGTTTTTGAGCTGCTAATTTGCACTGCTCTCGGTAGAATGTTGGTTATTAATTATTGAAGTGAACTGGCTGGGTCTTTGTATATAAATTATAGTGCACTGTTAGTAGATGACCCTGCAGCATCACAATAATTTGTTCCGCTTAGTAAATCTGTCCCATAGCCTATAAAAATGAAATACATTTAATTAAATTAAATACATGTAATTCCTTTCCTCCTCCTTGTTTAGGATTTCTATGACCAAAGGATAGTTCAATCCATCCATCACGTATCCCAACCCACCCAAAGTAAAAAGTTAATTTATCATGATCCTAAAGGATTTCAATGGATCTTACTCATAGAAATAGAATTACACAGAACCGTGAACACACTTTGATCAATTAATATAGCTCATAATCTTGATTTAGGTACTTCTATAAATCTTATGTTCATGCAAGGCAACAAGTGTACAAGAAGAAGATTTTATTACAGCAGTGTGATGTTCAGAGTTCAGCTGTGCGTTGGGCATTTCCTCAGTGCTTTGTAGGCTAGATTTCTGCCTCTGACTGCTTTATCACAGGCTTTATTCCATATATATATTCCATTTATACCAATGTACAATGATTTTCCTTTCAGGGTTTTTCTTTACAGGGACCGAATCATTTGCACTACACATAATCATTTCACATAAAGTGTCACTTCACTCATCTATCTTGCCTTCCCTATTAACTCTCTCAAAGACTTTGTTAGACAAAGCATCTTGGTCTTTTCTCCAGTTCAGTAAACAAAGTTTTCCCAAATCTCAACAGATTTGGGAAGTGATTGCTACCCATTGTATACCTGTACATTAAGTGCCATTATACATTCCTTGCAAGTTCACTGGAAGCTAATGCTAAATCTACACATGAGACGTTGCCGATTCTAAGATCCACTAACACACTGAATTAGCAATGGGGTGATGCCTTCATTTGAAAAAATGAAGACTCTGAAAACTTCTAAGGAAGACGGAAGTTGCACTCTGAGAACTTAGAATCTGACCTTATGAAGGTGGTCACCCTCCACCGGCTTTTTTATTTCATTCAAGACTAGCTCAGGGCTAATGTAAATTACCCCCGTGGCATTTCTACCTTCACTGGGAACAAAGCACTCAACAGAGGGGTGTGCTATGAAGAAAATTTAACATAGCCAGGCTTTCTTTGTGTTAGCTGGCTTAACAAAACTTAAAACTCTGATCAGAGATAACTGGTATTGTGACGGTGGTTATCAACTTCCTCTATTAAACCAAGCTTTCTTCTTCAGGCCCTGTGCATGCTCACATAAAAGGGGGCATTTTACGCATCATATAACTCCTCTTCTGCACAAATGAATTCCTATGACGTTATCAGATAACAATAATGATAAAATGGTGGTAGAAATCTATAAAGAACATAAAAAAGAACAAAACAAAAACCAGAGAACATAAAAAATATAACAGTACAATGCAACACTGTTGTAAATAAGAGATTAATACTACAGAAAATCATAAATCATGAGATTTAGCACACAGTGGTAAAATATATATATTGGAGCAGAAACTCGAAAGAAACTAGACAGGAATCAGAACTCAAATAATACTAAAACTAAAGCTCAACATACAAGAAAAACAATAAAAACAAAACACAGGATCACCAAAAAAAAACCTTGAAGTAAAAACCCAAAGATGCAACAATATAGCAAGAACTTACTACTTCAACTTCAAACACTAAACAATAAAACCCAAACAGAAACCCAAACTTAAATATATTGTCTAAAAATCCTAAGCTTAAATGTATAACTAGGAATTCAAAACACAAAACCCTAGGACCATAGCAGTTAGAGGTGATTGAAGCTCTTGCATAATTTAATGAAGCTGCAGTAGTTGAAAAAGGAGAAAAAACAAACCTTTTTTTTTTGTCTGTTCAGGTGGGACGACTCCAGTGTCCTCTGTTGCTGGTTGTAGGTGAGGATGATCAGAACTGGGCAACTTGTGAGTCAGCATTGGATGTAAGTTTCCTGACACAACTTCCTGTGTGAACAATACTAACTTAATAATAATAACTTTGTTTGTATAGCACTTATCAAAACACGGAGTTACAAAGTGCTTCACAGTTTGAATAAAAGCCACGTAGTCATATATATATGTTAGTAACAGAATTTTAAAGTGGATTCTGAATTTCACTGGAAGCCAGTGAAGGGAAGCAAGAATAGGTGTGATATGTGAGCGCCTGCTAGTTTTTGTTAGCAGCCTTGCTGCTGCATTCTGCACCAACTGGATGCGGAGGTTGTTGGGCTTAACAGAAAAGTACAATTGTGTGTCATCTGCATAGCAATGGTAGTAGATTCCATTAAAACCATTAAGTAGATGACCCAGGGGTAACATAGATAAAGAAAACAGAATTGGTCCAAGGATTGAGTCCTGGGTGACTCCACATACGAACGGTGCAGATGAGGACATACATTGATTAATATGAATTCTGAAAATATCTGTTGGATAAGTATGAAGTAAACCATTTGAGAGTAGTGATGCCAATCCAGTTTTGTAGTCTGTTAATAAGAGTAGCATGATCAACTGTATCAAAGGCTGCAGATAAGTCAAGCAGGACTAAAATGGAATGGAACCTTTATCCGAGCACATAAGAATGCCATTAGTCATTTTTAATAAAGCTGTTTCAATGCTGTGGTTTTGTCTGTAACCGGACTGGAGTTTATCAAAGATGTTGTTTCCTTCGGCAAGCTGAAAGAGCTGACAAGCAACAACTTTCTAGATGATTTTAGAAATAAACATTTGGAAATTGGCCTGTAATTATCTACAACAGTGAGATCTAAGGAGGGCTTTTTAAGCAGAGGGAAGATGCTGGCTGTTTTTAAAGTAATCTGGAATGCAGCCAGATGAAAGGGACTGATTTGTAATAGAGAGAAGCCAGGGGGAGATGACAGGTAGAACCTCTTTAATGAATTTAGGAGGGATAATGTCCATTGGGCAGGATGAAGTGCGCATGTGTGAGACTATATCAAAAAGATCTGTTGAGGAAATTAGTTTGAACTCAGACAACAGAACTGGGTGAGAAACCAGGGCCGGTTGAAGAGGTACAGACTTGAACTGTGACCTGATACTGTTGATCTTTCCAGTGAAGAAATCCAAAAGTTTTTCGCAGTCATTAGAAGAGATAGGAGGGAAAGCAGATTGAGGAGGATTAAGGAGTCTGCTAATGGTGTCAAATGAAAACCTTGGATTATGTTACTAGCAAAATAAGATGTTCTCACATCTTTTATGAGTTGGTTGAGTGTGGTTAATAACTCCTTCATATGGAAATAGTGAATATGGAGAAGTGTATTTTTCCACCTGCGTTCAGCTTTTCTGCACTGAACAAGGTGGTTGAAGTCAGGTTAGAAACAGGATCAAAAAAGTTGGCTTGAACTATGACTAATTAGAAGAATCTAAAAAGTTTGTGTGTGATATGGAAATCCAAAATGTCTTTTTGGATAAAACAAACACTTAAGTAATTTATATAAATGAGTGGTTGGTTACATTGTAACCCAGGTTCTCTGAGTGGAGAACCTTTCCACCCTACATATTCCATATGTACGGGGATTGATCCCCACAGTGCAGCTGACATGGATATTTTTTAAGACACCGCTTGACACACAACTTGTGGACTAATTGATGTGGATATAAGCACTACGCGTGGCCCACCATCATAATCACCATCTTGAGGAGGGCGAAAGGAACACAGCTACAGTTGTGCTTATAAGTTTACATACCCTGGCAGAATTTGTGATTTTTTTGGGGGATTTTTTTTTTGGCAATTTTTCAGAGAATCTGAATAATATTAAAAAAACCTTTCTTTCACTCATGGTTAGTGGTTGGGTGAAGCCATTTATTATCAAACAATTGTGTTTGCCCTTTTTAAATCATAATGACAACAGAAACTATCCAAATGACCCTGATCAAAAGTTTACATACCCTAGTTCTTAATACCGTGTATTGCCTCATTTAACATCAATGACAGCCTTAAGTCTTTTGTGGTAGTTGTGGATGAGGCACTTTATTTTCTCAGATGGTAAAGCTGCCCATTCTTCTTGGCAAAATGCCTCCAGTTCCTCTAAATTCTTGGGCTGTCTTGCATGAACTGGATGTTTGGGATCTCCCCAAAGTGGCTCAATGATATTGAGGTCAGGAGACTGAGATGGCCACTCCAGAACCTTCACGTATTTCTGCTGTAGCCAATGAAAGGTGGACCTGGCCTTGTGTTTTG
>VUQS01077009.1:13953-40117 GCA_015108495.1 Heterochromis multidens
TTTACACCTAAGCAAAACCACAACACATGAATGTGAATCAAATATGAAAAACATGTTTCCTAACAGAATTCACAAAACACTGAGAGGAAGGTGGTTGGGTGATGAACAATTAAGAAGATAAACTAGGATCAGAGCTTTGGATCAAGTATACAAGGTATGTGTGTCTGCCCACAGATCCGCCGGGACACCCTGGATTCCAGTAAGTGCTTTTTACCCTGAACACCACTTTTCCCTTTGAAGCTGTGACTAAAGGCTCAGTCACACAACCACTTCCATCACAACTAACCATACAGTCATGCCTTTTCTGCTGTGTGTGCCATTTGCCATTAATGTCATGTTTGTTTTTGAAATGTGAAGCTATAGATGTTTACAAGTACCAGATAATTAAATGTGCTGTGACTATCAAAAGCAACCATCATGTGGTTTGTGTCCCTGCTAAAACTAGAAAGTCTCCGTATAAATCTCATTGAAGCTGAAATATCTGGGAGATTTGTTGGCTTGTGTTGAGAAGTCACAGATTAGAATAGATGGGATTACTGTAAGCAGAGTGAAACACCATTCAGACAAATTATCATGTCATAGGAAGAAAATGTATGTGGTTTTCTTTCTATTTCTTTCCAAAACCTAAAAAGATGTCATTATAGAAGTCAAATATCTGTGCAATAAAGTCATATTTTTTTCTGCCTGACAAAGACAGATACCCTCCAGGACTAATTTATAAATACTTATATGGCTCTATTCCGATCATGATTTTATGACCACCCCAAATGCCACTCAGAAAAAGGAAAACTCTGTTTACTGACACAACATAGGTCAGGATTTGCCTCTAGAGGACATTCCACAAGGTACCTCAGTGTGGTTTGTATAGGCAATAAAAACTGTGAGTCACTGTCTTGGTTCTAAGAAATTAAAAAGATTCGTTCAGCAGGAACCTACCTGAAGGACCTAAAAGACCTTTATCCTAAAAAACGCAGACATTAGAGGTTTTGTTACTTTGTTTTCGTGGACATCTTCTGAGTCCTGTGTTTACCAAAGAATATACAAGCTCCATAACAGGTGAATAGTTGAAATCTGTATCAGTGAAGCAATCAATGAAATGCAGAAGTCAAAAAAACAGAAAAATAAATAAATTTTTGAAAAGATGCCACATTGTGACAAAGGGTGCAACATCCACAGCCTTGTTTTTCATTTTGTACTACCTTGCTAACACACAAAATGTTGCTCAGCCTCTGGGTCTCCTGCTTGGTCTAGTCTGGTTTCTGTAAGGGAAATATAATCAAGTCTGTCTTTGTATGTGATCTCTCTGACCTCGCAGGTGAAAGTATGTCCACACACCATGTCTGAATTATTACTCCTTATTTACTTTGATGCCCTGATGAGAGGCGGATCGGAAGGTACATTAATGTTAACAGACATGTACTTTTCATTGTCTTTTAGGTTGTAATAAGCTGCTTTTACACTGCTAATATCTGACTGATCTTCAAAGTCGTGAATGTAGTTTAATTAATCCAGTAAGACTTTGGCCTGAACGTTACATCTGTAGCCATTAAAGTAGGGCGATGGTATTGAAAGGTCACTTCTGATCTGGCTCATTTGTTATTAAAACACCTCTAGGAGCTCATAGGACAATCAATAAATCATTTATCACTATTTTTATAATAATAAATGAAAATGAAAGTATGTTGTGAAATTCACAAAAGTCTTTTTAAAAACTAAAGTCTTTATGTATAACTCAAAAATGCCTGAGGCTAAAGATATGTATACTGTACATATTCTATGGCTTTATGGGCATAGTTGAACATTTTGTGAAATACATTAAATTGATTTCTTTCTGAGATTTTTTTATGAGAATATCAAAACTTCTCTCATATCTGTACATAAAGATCCCCTCCCGGTTTAAATTAATATATTCTGCTTTGTATAATAATGTCTGTTGGAAATAAAAAGCAAACCACCTTCACTAAACCACACAGGCCATTTTCACACATGAACTGCAGCTCTGAACTTGTCTAGACATTACCAGACAAAGGTGCACGTGATGAGAGTTGGGACAGTCTTTAATCTGTCAGCTCCCTAGTAAAAAGTCCATTTGATGCCTGATTGGGCTGATGTGAAAAATATAAAGCAGGTAACTGTCCCAAGAAATTCCAGGTAGCGAGTGGGCGTCATGTGTCCTGGCTCCTGCAGGCTTTATCTGGGCACCTACATGCCTAAACCAAAGAGCATATTTTTGGTAGTGAGAACACTGTGCTAAATATCAGAAAGGACATCTTCGGATAATTTCTCAACCTGATTCTTTCAACATTATCTGGAGTTCATTTGTGAAAATGGCTACAGACAGGCAATACAAGCATGGAGGCAATCAGGCAGCTGCAAGCACACAAGCTGCAGATACTTGAGCCAGGTCTTTTCAGTTAGACAGAATAAGACAGTGGTTTATATGACTGACCATCTGTGATCGGACAATTACTGGAACTACTTATGCAGTCCATATGATTCTCATCTTTTCCTGTTCTTTTATTCTTGCCTGGTTCAACACTTCATCAAAATGTGCTTTCCACCACCAATATCCTCAGTTTAGGTCAGCTATTCTTCTCCCTGACTGATTACAGCTCAGGACAGGCCCTGGTTTCCCTTCTAGAGTCATCTGTGGGTTTGCCAGAACTTCCTTCAAGTTAACTGAACTGTTCCTACATCACAGCTGTAGTCCTTCAGTCCTGCAGGTACTTGTCTACTTCTTCTGGAGACCTCCAGGTCAGCCAAGCCCAAATGGTCTCCTTTTTCAGCTTGACAGCTTCCTTCAACATCAGTGTCCCCTTGATGATTCTTAGGTTGCAGCTCCAACAGGCGCTGACAACCTTCTGACCACAATTCAAGTAACCACCAGTGCTGGATCTAAATGTGGCTTTCTTTGCTTCAATGTCTCTAATATCCTCAGAAAGTATCCAAAAATATCCTGTGGAGGAAAAGCCCTCACAGACATGTGAAGGTCAAGCATTGAATTTGGACCTTAAGTGTTTTGGTGCACATAACTAAACCTGTGATGGCTAATAATCCTATCTAGCACTGAAACTCAACCTCAGGCTCTCACAAACAGTCAGGAATATTCTCACCCAGAACTCTGATATAGTGTCCATCTGGCACCAGTCGCCACAAGAAACTCTGGAAAATGATAGTCCAGGGGAATAGCGGAATAGGCCAGACCACTTTATATCATTTGACACCACTCAACCTCCCACACCAACACAGGGTACTTCCCCAACAGAGAAGTTAGCATGCCTGGGTCCCTGCAAATTCAGGAGGGAACTGGGGTTGGTTGCATCACACATCTTGCAGGTAGTGGGTCTGTTTAGGGGGCCCTTGTTGCTTTCAGATGGAGTGATGCAGCTCCAGACTTGCCATGCATTGTTTACATTTTCCCACATTTTTCTTCTGACCCACTGAAAATTTGAGGTTGCTCTTGTTTATTTATTTATTTATTTTTACATCTTATTTAAAAAGTGTTTCTGCACATTTATACTTAATTTTCTCATGTTACAATATTGTTGCATGAGAAAACAAACCAAAAACCAAAAACCAAAAACAGTGTTGTATGAGTCACCTGACAGGATCAAATGCATTCACCACCCCATCTTTATAAAATGAAGCATATGTGGTCATTTCCATACTGTGAGAGCCTTTTGAAGATTTTTCTAAAGAGGCAGAATCAGATGTTTGCTCAGGATCTTTCAGAAGACCCCGGTTCTGTTTGATCTCCACAAACAGAGCCACTTTAAAGTGGAAATATACAGATGTAATGTTGTATCTGTATTGACAGGAGGTCACTGAAACCCAGTTCCAGTTTTCAAACAGACTCCCTTTTAAAAAATAATATGAGAGAAATGATTTATGGACCACTTTTAGTTTCAAACTATTCAACTTTTTATTAATGTTGTATTTGAATGAATGTCCTTACACTTATTATTGCATTTATCTTAAACTAAATATCCTCAGTGATCTTAGGAGTATATTTAAAAGTTAAAGCTGTGGGTTGCTGATTTAAGCAAACCCAAACATTTAGTTCACTTGTACATAAAAACTAACCATAAAACCAAATAATCTTTGTAGTCACCTGGCAAGGTTTAACTTATATCATGACTACAAAAAACACTTTTCAACCCATAAGAACATAAAACTATGTGCTTTGTAATCTCCCCACATGCTGGTTTGTCATATGGTTTTAAGTTGCAAAGGTATTTCGCCCTGACGTGACAGTTTTAGTAACGTGTTAGTTCATGGATTCCTAATCTCTGAGGAGTCATGAACCTCAGACTTCATTCTGATCCTCATCCCAAGTGAAGTACTAAAAATGTGACTTCTGCTGCAATAAAGAACCATAAAAAGCACACGTTAACAGCTTTTACACCAGGCATACCATATGTGATGTTACATAGAGCTAGGGAGGATGATAGATCAGCCTTCGTCAGATAAAAAACAGGTGTGTGCTTAGTTGCACACAGATGATGTTCTTTTAATCTTTATGCAGATGCACCATACAAACGATCAAACACACACGTGCACACACACACATTCACAGTTGTTTTGCTTCTTTCATTGTGCTCTGCCAACAGCTTGGACAAATTAGCTTAAGATAAAGATCATTTCCAGTAGACTGCTTATGTACATGATTGACATTTTCCTTATTAGTCACTAACATCACCAGACAAATGCAGTGATGTTCAAATTGGTTCTGGAAAACAATGTTCAAACTATCAAACTAAGTGGACTCGAAATGGATTTAACATAAGGAACCATGTGTTATAATTTATATTTACAGGCCACTTTAAAATTTTAGATTCTTAAAAGGTGGCAAGAAATATCCCCAAACTATCTTTGGACAGAATAAACTCAGAGGGAAGAGCTTATTCCTCACCGTAACACTCTCTAACACCACTGCTTCTTTTCTGTCTTTACTCTTCTTGTCTGAATTTGTCCTCGCACCATCCTTCCAATCTTTCATCCTCTCTGCTTCCTTTTTCTTTCAGTCTACACCTGAAGCGTCTCAGCCAGCAGAAACGATTGTATCCACTAGAAGGCGCTTTAACAGACATTGGCAAAGTTGTTTTATTTACACACAGCTGTGCAAAAACACTGTAAAGTCAGCATATGGATTATTAGTGCACACAGTGGTAATGTACACACATGCAGCCAGATACCTGATTTCACTTCCCCTTGATTATTATCAGTCAAATTCCTTGTTTGTGTGCACAAACTTGGCCAAATAAAGATGATTCTGATTCTGATTAAACGATTGAAATCCCACGAGTCAAAGCTGTCAATAACAGTCGATGAGCTTAATGTCTTGGACTGAAGCAATTATCATGCAAGACACTGGACCCCCCCCCCCCCATATTGTTCTATTTGCATGCAAACAGCAAGCGACTGAAAATAGGCCCTGAGGTCGTTCTTCGCGTCAATAAACCATTTTGTATTTACTCAGACGTCTGAAAACATCAACATGTGTTCGCTGCCCCCGTGTGAACCAGGGGTTTCGAGTCAGAGCGCACAGATCGGCCTCTAGACGCAGATAAACCACAAAGCCTAATTTAGAAAGTTCAGTCCAAAATGGCCTGAGCATAAGCACATTTGAAGCTGTGTTGGATCTAAAGAGCGTAATAAGACCTAATTAATATACAAAAATGGGTTACAAACAAATTTTCTATATGAACAGTAAAAATGTCATATTGAGTTATCAGGCTATGAAAATACTGATAAGTAGTCCTTATTTATTCAGGGCGGGGTGATTGACCTTTTCTCAGCTGCTGCATGTCTCTGCTGGCCTTTCATGAAAAGGTGAAGCTCTGTGGTTTCCTTGTCTGTCCCCAGATGTAAACCAGTGTTATGGCAGGTTTTCTCATGCTAATGCCTCCTGTTTGTAAGGCATTAAGGACTAGAACATGATAATCTATCCACGGGATCTCCAGCAGCACCCCAAAAATGCCTTGGGGCCTGCTCCTATAGGGAGACAAAAAGAGACCTCATCAGTCTAACAATAATTGAAGCCAGGGCTAAATGCTGTAATCAGTGTAGCTTTTGTTAATCACACACATCGGTGATGAATTGCTCTTGATTTAAGTCTTGTAAAGGTATGCACATTGAGTTCACTGACATATGAATAGTGATTACCAAGGTGATGTTTAATCAGATTACTGTATTTGTGTGTGAGAAAGGGTGGACTGCAGCAGGGTGCTGGGGTTTATGCAGACAACCTGGAGGAGGGGGGTGGGGTGGGGTAGTAGGTGCTCATTCACACACGTCAGAGAGAGAGAGAAAGAGAGAAAGAGAGAGACGCAGAAACAGTGCAGACTTGGTGGATAGACGGAGCAGTGTGCGCAAAAGTTTTTGGTTTTTAAATATTCTTTGGGAAGTGGAGCTTCGTTCACCAGACTCAGATTCACCAACCGGACAACAGGAACATATAGGCCAAAACGCAATTCTGACTTTTATTCTGATGTTTAGCTTCAGGTGCTGGCGCGGCGTGGACCTGTTGGTTCAACTTTTGCAGGCAACTTTTGGATAAATTCGCGCAATTTTTTATTTTTTTTTTTATTTTTTTGCTTTTTTGTTTTTGCCAGCAGGCAATACAGAGAAGAGAGTGTGTATATGGGGGGAAACCAACATGCCCAACAGTGAGAGGATGATGTGACCCTGTGTAAACTCCAATGACCGCCTCTCCCTCTCTCAGACACACGTGAAACAGCAGCGTTGCGTCCAGGAGGCTCAAGTCAACATGATTCTGTCCGGCGGTTTGTCGGATACTTGTCAGCTCATTTTACGTGACCACACGGAGCCGAAGCTGTGGAAATAGGACTTTATCCATGCTTTCTTGGGTATAGTTATTGCAACACGTTGTGGTAGAGTAAACACAGGCCACCGTGCACGGTTTGAAGACAGCTACGATGCGGGGCACTTTGGGCGCATTCATTCAGTCCTGCCTCATACTGCTGGTCCGAGCAGACCAGTGGAGGTTGAAGGACTCCGCCAGCTGCGAGCTAAACAGGAAAGTAAGTTGTATGAAGAGAGAGTGTATGAGTGATCACACTGCTTGGGTTTGTAAAATGTGACATTTTAATTTGCTTTAAGATGCTTTTGCACATTTTTGCATCAGGGACAAAATATTTTATCTCAGTCTGGAGCTGTCTTCCGTTTTAACTTGCTTTTCATAACTTGTAAAATCAGCATAGTTTGTTTTTGTGTAACTACTGACTTGTCTTCATTATTTTTTTTAATTATTCAATTGATGCTCTGATCCATAAAATCTGAAAAAAAAAATGCACCACAAGTTCCCAAATCCTAAGGTACTAATGTGACTTGGAGTTAAAAACACAAATGAATTGAATTAATAATCCTATTATAATTAAAACTAGTAGGCCTATAATGCAGTGGATTGCCAACAATTTCCTGTCAACTAATCAATGAATCAACTATTTTTTTAACACTCCTTCTGTGTATTGGCATTATCTTATTTGTAGGTCTTTACCTAACTTACAAAAAGATGTGTGCATTCAGAAAAAAAAGTATTTTACAAACAACTGATATTTCTCAACTCACCTGTTCTTGATTATCTTTCAGTTTGCTTGGTAGTAGCCTTCATTTAACTTCATTCATCATGTCCCAGAGTCACTCAGACCATCTAAGGTCAGATCCAACAGCAACAGGAAGGAAAACATTCGGGGCAACAGCCTGTAGTCTGACAGTCACTGACATGTGTATTGTTCATTTGACACTTGGGCTCTAAGTGGCCAGTTAATAAGTCATTATCAGTGTGTTAGTCTGTCTAATAAACAGCCTCTCACAGACAAAGAGGCAGTTGGTGTCAGACAGATTGTAATGTAAACATAATGGAATGACTGTAAATTCGCCCCTTTGTCTCTTTCTCACCCGCTTTCATGTGTTTTCTGAGTTGCTGTTGTTTAGTGCTGCTTAGCTGATAATTTGATTAGTTGAGCAACAGACAATTAACTAATTAGACAATCAAGAATCTCAAATAAGAAGGTTTTCTATATTTTATGACATTGTGGTTTAGGACTGTTGAACAAACAATGCTCCCTGAGAATTTATGGAATGTTCAAAACCATTCATTTACATTTAGTAAAATATTTGGTACATTATTATCAAACCTACAGTTTATTATGTTGGGTGGCATGGTGGATACGGTGGTTAGCACTGCCACCTCACAGCAAGAATGTTCTGGGTTTGAATCCAGTCTGGGGGGCCTTCCTGTTTAGAGTTTGTATGTTCTCCCTATGTCTGTGTGGCTACTCTGGTTTCCTCCCACAGTCCAAAGACATGCATGAGGTTAGGTTAATTGTTGATTCTATATTGTGAATGGTTGTCTGTCTCCGTGTGTCACTGGCGACCTGTCCAGAGTGTACCCTGCCTCTCGCCCTATGACAGCTGGGCCTCCCTGTGACCCTGAATTTGATAAGTGGAAGAAGATGGATAGATGGGATGGTCTATGTTGATTCTAGCTCTACTAATATTCTTATTCTTCCCACCCCCAGCAAACTGACCTAAACTCCTTCCTGTGGACGATCAAAAGGGACCCTCCTTCATATTTCTACGGTACGATCCATGTTCCCTACACACGTGTTTGGGACTTCATCCCAGAAAATTCCAAGCAGGCCTTCCAGGAGAGCAATATTGTCTACTTTGAGCTGGACCTAACAGACCCTTACACCATCTCAGCCCTGACCAGCTGTCAGCTGCTTCCCCAAGGTGAGAACCTACAAGACGTATTACCCAGAGACATTTACAGGAGGCTTAAAAGACACCTTGAGTACGTAAAGCTCATGATGCCTTCTTGGATGACCCCGGATCAGAGAGGGAAGGGACTCTACGCAGACTACCTCTTCAATGCCATTGCTGGGAACTGGGAGAGGAAGCGACCCGTTTGGGTGATGCTGATGGTGAACTCGTTAACTGAAGCAGACATTAAGACGAGAGGGGTGCCAGTGCTGGACCTGTATCTGGCCCAAGAGGCAGAGAGGATGAGGAAGAGAACAGGAGCTGTCGAGAAGGTGGAGGAACAGTGCCATCCACTCAACGGGCTCAACTTCTCCCAGGTTAGTTTGAAACTTTACAACCTAGAACTACCTGCTTCTTCATCATACCGTCTCGTCATTGCTTGTGTGAAGTTGTCAATGTTGTAAGCATAACAGATATACAATGGTACAACTGTCATCCTACAGCAAGGACTGTTTTAGATAAATTAAACATGACAAGGAGGGTGAGGTTGACACACTGTAGTGATGCTATTTCCCAAACCTTGGGCTGCAGTTACAATTTACACAAGCACAAAAAGGTCACTGGGCTGTGATTGTCTCCATAGTCAAAATATAATGTGTAGCAGCAGCTTCAAGTGAGCTTACATAGGTTTTGATAACTTCCACACAGGAGTTTCAGCAGATTAGAATTTAGGAAAAGCATTATTTTAAGATTGGTACTCTGTTTTGGATGAGATTGTTAAGTTTTTTACTTTGAACAACATCCATCTCATGCTGTTGATGCCAAATGATGTGATGCTACATGAAGCAGCCGGTGGGTTTAGCCTTCAGCCTTCAGACATCAGGCTTGCTTGTTTCAATAAACTCAGTGTCACATCAGCCCTTCTGCTCTTCCATCTTGTAAAATACATCAGCATAAGACACTAGAACGTGTAATACAAATGACAAAGACCAGATGTATACAGCTCCCCTCTTCTCTTTCCCTCTTTTTCCCACAGCTTATGTGGAGAAAGGTGTGGTGTGAGTAATCAGCTGTACAAACATCCAACTGCTTGTTTCTCTACGTCCTTTGTTATTAAGGAAAAATTGATTCTAATAACTTAAGTCTGAAATCACCAGAAAAAAGGAACCTTGTTCCTCAGACTAGCGCACTTAAGTCTCCTTCTCTGCCTGTCTGTTTGTCTGTCTGTGCCCCTTGGTGACCCTTTCAGCATTACAAACATGTCTCAAAGACAGCAGTCACTATGAAATCATGTTGCATATTACTGAGGAATTTTTGCTAATGCTGGCCTGGAGTTAAAGGGATTACACCATTTACCCTAACACCCAGAAGCTTAAATTGTTGTTATTTTAAAGGGCGCACTGTTGGCCACCATAAGTCTCAACACAAACCACCCAATACCACTTATATACGCATTCTCTAGAGATAGAAACGAGGGTTTCGATAATCACAGCACATATAATCAGTCATATGTGAAATTAATGGTGGTTTTTTTTTTCACTTGTTTGTATAGGCAGTTTAATAGAAATCTTTTTTCCCCCCATGGCAGTGCTTACATCTTAATAAACACGTAGAGTATAAGTAATAGATGACAGTCACTGTGAGAGCTAAAAGAATGCCTTCGAATAATTTAAAGTTTTTTGATTAGATTCCAATAATAAAAAAGAAATTTGTGAGTATCAGCTGATAGCTAACCCCCTTCTAGGAAGCATCCTTTTGTGTAATTACACAATATATCCAATTAGGGGTGGGTGATATAGCTTCAAAGTTACATCACAGTATTTCAAAGAAATTTGCAATAATCATATTTATGACAATATAGAAAAAAATGCTTTATCAGTGATTGCAGTGAAATGGGCATTTTCCATTCTTTGTTTCCAATGAGCTGTTGTCACTGATAACAAACTACACAATTTGAAGTGAGAACCTATTGCCACAAGGTGCCAGCAGCAGTGGCAGCATTATGCTTGTTTTATGGTACCACAGTTGTGTTCGTTTGCATAGGCATTTGCCTATGGAAAGCCTATAGAGAGGAGCTTTCAACCTACACAAACATGCTCCCATGCAGTCTTCCAAAATCGACTGTGTGTAGGTTGAATGCTGATTGGTTGACAAGCCAGCTGGAACAGGGAAGGGACTGGCAGCGGGGTTCCCCAGAAATGGGAAAAGTGCAAAAAAAAAAATTTCAAAGATCAAAAAATACGGCATGAAAAGCACAGGCAGTGGCTGCAGTGGACACTTCATTGTTTTTAACACTCAGTTTCACTTCAGCTCTTTGCATGTTAAAACTTCACTCTGCTCTGTGACTGTGAGCAAAGCCGTGGGAAGAGAGCTGTAGGGTATAAAAAGGTATAAAGTTTTTAGTTACCATTTCATTCATTCGTCTTGTCACATTCTAACTTAACTCTAAAAAACTAACAGATCCTGCTGCATACAACAGACAAGAATGAACAGCCAAAACTTAACTGAACTGTTCCGCGCAGCCGAGACACAAAATTACATACAATTATGCACAATATTTTAACACAGGCACTACAATAATTAAACCTCTGGGCGCACACATCAGGCACACACACAGGTGAGCAAATTCATTATGAAACCATTAAAAAGTATGCCAGTCTTGCAACTATGAAGTCTCTTAAGACACAGCAGTCAAGACATACAACAGGCCTATTTGCGCACAGCTGAGTAGAACCTATCAAATTTTGCATATTTTACTCGGTCCAATATAGTCAAGTGCCCTTTTGCAGCAAGGGTAGTAGTGTGAAATTACTGCTTAATGACTATATTAAACTGCTCGGCGGCAGCTCATAATAGGCCAAAGGGTTACCTTTGTCTGGGTGCATGGATATAATACTCCAAATGTGACTTGGCGCTCAGCGGTTTAGGCAATAAACTCTTCATGAGGGGTACAGAAGAAATTGTTCAAAGTTTTCAAAATGTCTTTGAGGGCATTCATCAGTAGCAGGTGTGTGAGTCTCTTCTGTGTCGTGTTGGACCTTAACCATGGAGTCGTTGGAGAACGATCACTCGGGTGAAGCCAACAGGAACAATTCTGAGAGTTTTCAGGGGGATGAAGCTCCTTAATATGCTGGCCTTCTGCTGTGGTCTTTTTAATAAGCTGGTTGGTAACAAAAAAAATGTTTTCGTATTACTGTTATGGCTTGTGATAGGTATTAGCTGATAGCTCGTTTTGAAAAATGCACCATTTTTAACTACTGGTGACTACTATGTAACATAATTTGACCATGATGCTTGGTGTTGTTTAAAGAACAAAAACAGAATTGGTGCTGTGATGCCTGCCTTTTGCAACAGGGGGTGCTGCAACACCCCCAGCACCCCTACTTACCACGGTCTTAAACAACAGCACAAGCAAAAGTAGCCCACAGACCGATTGTACCACATACTTTGAACACTGCCTCCATCTGGCAACAGTCACTCTTTGCAGGTAGATGGTCTGCCAGTGCACTGCCAACAGAGAACGACGTTGAGCCCATCATATTGTATTAGCAGTGACAAAGCATTATATACAGTGACGCAGCATAAGTCAAATGTAAGCACAAAATTATAACATAACTGTAACTTAACCGTATAAGTCTTCAGGAGCTACACAATATTTTCACATAATAAAACTGAAATTAAAAATTATTTTCTACCTGGGATGTTGTAGCCTATCTTAGGTCAATCATTTTAACCAGTTGGTTAAAGCGCTCCTTTTCCACCATGTAACTGCAACAGTAATTTTCATCCACCATTTGCACTTCCTGTCGTATGGAGTGTAGGTTGAGTCATTTGCTTACTTTTGGACACAATCAGTTGCTAGCATCTACTCCTCACGTGCCTTCATATGTTGGCTGTACTCGCTGATGTGCATTTGCCTCAAGTGGTGAAACAAGTTTGCTATTTCCACCTTTAACAGGAAAAGTTTTCTTGCATATTTTGCAGAGCATTGTTCTTTGTTAGAGGTTGTTAAAGTAGCTCCCTCTTTAGGTACTAAATTGTCATCAGAGGCTGGCATTCTGTTCTGGCTCTCTGACATGTCTGGGCTGATATGACTCTTTTATGTCACATAAAAAATGTATACTGGTCTTACCGTGCACGATATGATATGGCACAGCCCTGTATCCAATGACCACTGGTATTGGCCCATATTGGTCATGTTGACTGATACTGTCAGATAACATTCACTAGCATCACATTTGTTTGTCACATCAATTTTGTACTGGCTAAATGTTCAAAGGTAAGGTAATGAAGACCTAAAAGACTTTATATTTTTTTTAATAATGATTTCTGTGTTGCCCTGGCACAAAAGGGAAATAAATAACTACAAAACACAGAATAAACTAATAGAAAGAAATACTGGTAACAGCCTCAGCTATCGGACAAACTGTTTTTTTAAAAAAAAAAAAATCAGTATCCATTTGGGCCTAGATTTCCTCCAATGGTGGATTGGTATACATGCATGACACTAACACTAGCAATTGCAAAGAAGTTTGCATGACCAGAATCTTTCATTTATCATCTGCCCGAGGTGGCATATTTCCTAAATTAATTTCGTATCGGGCACATTGGCCTTTTGTGAGAGATATTGATACATTGCTTATTTTGTTGTTTAGACATGGGGAATTGTTGTTATCAATATCAGAGAAAGGTTGTGGGTGTCTGAAATTGGGTTTGTCAACAGACCTGTGAAGCGATTAAACCTTCCATCATCACAACTTCCATTTAATTAGGTCCACAAAACCTCCAGAAGGCTCAACAATGGATTCTAGTGTCCTGAAAACAACCCCTATCCTGATCCTATCAAAACAACACACAGCTTGGCACTCCATAATTTCCACACTCAGTTTCAGTCTAATCACCAGCAGCTCGACTGACGCCTTCGCCCCGCTGGCTTAAAGCAGCCTGTTTTATACCTTTTTTCACAGTTTTGCCTTGTAGTTGAAAAGGGCAATTCCATTTAAAGCCTTTTAGCTCAACTCAACTGTAAGATGTCCAGATAGAGTGTGATGAGTGAGATACACGCTTGGTGAAACAATACTGCCGCCTCAGCCACTATTCTTGACAGAGATGTTTAATCAGGCTGCAAATAGAGAAGCACATTTACGGTTTGTAATAGTCTCTGTAATGTTTTCACTGGCTATTTGGCTCTGGCACAGAAAATAAAAATATTTAATGTACTGAAACAGTGAAAAGTTCTCTCCTCGTGCCTTTGTTAAGGTTAAACCAGCATGTATGCCTGCTCACTTCCAACAACTTAGATGGATATGTATTTGAAGTAGAAATTGATTTTCAAAGCCACAGTCGATGTAGACATTCTCTTCTTTTGTGAAAAATCAACACTAAACCTTTCCACAGCTGATTGGATGATTGCACCACTAGCTGGGCTGGGTCTTTATTTCTGACTTTCACACTGGAAAATCATGGTTGCCCTTCAGGAATTTTACCAAACTCTAACCCTGAAGAAGTTTAAGACAAATAGGTCTTGCAATCATGTATAATTTTACATCCAAAAGCACCGTCTTTTAAAGGGTTTTGAAGTCTGGGCATTTCTTCTCAGAAAAAAAGAAGGAAAGAATTACACCATCATCTCACTGTCATTTAGTTTTTATAATCTAAACCCTTTCCATAATCAGCTGATGGTCCAGCTTCTTGCCTTCTCTTCCAAACAGATACATTCACAGAAGGGAATGCAGATTGGATTATGTAATCATTTACATATAAAGATAATGCTGCACGTTGTTGACAAATCTTTCCTTGAAAAGTTTTTGTGGTTTTGCACTTGAGACATTCACAAAGAGATAAAGTAATTGCATGAAGAAAGGAAATTTAAGCTCAAGAGCATATGAGTTTTGAGAAAGTTCAGATGTTGAACTACTGCATGCAGCAGGAATGCTTCTTGGACCGACGGTTTTGGAAAGTTAGAAAAATTGCTGGATTCACAGACCTTAAGACAAGCAGTTTGTTGATACCCTGAAATGTTGGTACCTGGCACAACTTTTTACATTGTAAAAAAGAAAATAGGCAGCTTTTTTTCCCCTTACAAGCAATGGGTCCATTTTTGCTTGTCAATATAAATTAAGCACATTTAGGTCATTATTTTCACACCACAACTTATTATACTTTCTTTTGTCACATTTCTAATCTGGCTAAGCATGATTGCTCTTATTCTTGTGTGGTGCCCCTAGTCTTTTGAAAAGTGAGCTCAGCCTTGCCCATTACACTAAGTGAGCTTGTTGAGGACAACAATAGCTGCATGAAGGCTGGCTTTCTCTGTCACTGTTGCTGGATACCCACAAGACATTCCACACCTCAGTGGAGCGGACCTGCTAATGAAAGTGTTGTTTCTTTGCTCCCATCACTGGGAGTAATGGTGCATGGAGAGGTGATGAATGCAGGTCTCAGTGTACGTCTAGGAGAACAGAGAAGGAATGTTTGAAGCCCATTTGGTTCATTCATGACCAGGGGAACAAGGAGAGCTGAGATGCAGACTGAGATCAGTAGAAGAACCATTAAGGAAGGAAGGCGTGACTCCATCTCCATTAAAGGTATCATGACGTTACCTCTGTTTGACAACCTTGAAACTCCATTTGTGGTATTTTCTTTTCACTTGAACTGACAGGCCACCAGGCTCTGGATCTGAAAGGTTTCATAAGGCGAGGCTTCATGATATCTGAACAAAACCCACATTTATAACATCAGAGAAATGACTCAAAATGAAGTTGTTTTCTCTTTCGATGGAGCAGTTCAGTTCTCATTACACCTTCAGTTCGCCTCTCTTCCCTCTCTTTAGTGCATCTTTCTTTGCCTGAGGAGAAGCATAAGATATTAGAGAGATATTTTACTAAGGAAAACCAAACACAACTTTTGCCTGATGTGAAACTTAACACGGACAAGGCTCAATAGCACTAGTGATTTTAACCTAATTATCATATCTTCCTGCATGTCTGTAACCCAAGCTGTTTTCACACATGCACAGTGGCCCTGAACTTTGTGAGCCATCACCCAGTGGAGGTGCATGTGAAAAGCAAATGTGGATCGGCTATTAGGCAGTCTTTAACCTGCCAGCTCTTTACAAAGTTCCTGTGCTGTTCAATCGAGTCCACTCGAGAATAGCACAGGTCATTGTCAGGTGAGTTCACAGTGAGTGAGTTGGTGTCAAGTGTCCTGCCTCCTGCATACTTTAACCTGGCCGTGCCCTCACCTAAACCAAACTGAGTATTTCTTGCAGTGCGAATGCATCTGATGCGGCCTATTGACAGCTGTGTACTACATTTGAGAAAGGGCAACTTTGGACAATGTCCCAACCTTATTCACCCAACAATGTCCGAGATTCATGTGTGAAAATGAATTTCGACTCCTAACTGTTACATCTGTTGTTGCCGGCCTCAAATTCAAAAAAAGGAAACAAAGCAGGATAAGAATGGTTTACTTAATGTTGTAAAAACAGCATAGCAAATATCAGAAGTGGCACAGCATAGCACAGCAAGATATTTTACTGCACTAATTTACCTGTTACATATTGATTTTTTTTATCTCTACAAAACTCTGTGTGAACTTTAAATGCAATGGTATATGTATTTTATCTTATTTGAATTATTTAACATTTACTGAATCAGGAATATCTTTGAGATTCAAAGGGAGAACTGGTCAAGGAAGTGCACCATTACAGGGTTACATTACAAGGAAAGACAGGAACATAATGCTAAATTATGCTTAAGAATAGCAAGAGAGTAACTGCCTAGATGAACAAAAAATTACTGGTGACTATGGGAAGAGCTTAATAATAAATAAACAATAAATTGCTCCATGCATAACCCCTGGTAAAACCAAATATTATTGTTCGGTAAGCAATGAACAAACACAATATAAATGGTAATTGTTTTGTTAATTTGTCAGCTCTTAATGTGCTGCTCTGCACACGTTTCATATTTACTGCACAGATATGAGAGCGTTCTCAATATTTCATCTAACTCTCGACAGGAAAGCAAATAAATGTATTTTTTAGGGATCTGCTGAATAACATATTCTAGGCCATTAATGATACAAATGTTTAAATTAACTATTCAGCCATAGCCTACCATTTAGTCTATACTGGTACTTCCACCATAGGACGAGAGATGAGGTACACCTGCCTATGACATAGCTTGGCTTTATTTTGTTTTTGTTATTTGTCCATGTTTTGGGGTAAGACTATAGATAAATACATCTTTTTTTTGTTTTTTTTAATTAGCTGAACTGTTTTAAAGTAATTCAACTCTTTGCCAAAATGCAAAATTCAAAACTATTGCGACACTACAGATAATTATTGGCCACTGCATCAGTGAATGTCATCTTAATTGCGGATAGACCAGTGGTATTGGTTTTGGCTGGGACTAAAAACATTCTGTGTTTGAGAAACAGAGAACATATGGTGTCATAACGACAGTATTACACAGTAATACACAGGAGCAACTCTGATTAGATCTCATTTGTCCCACTGAAAAGCCAGAGCAGTGAGCGTCTGAGCAGAAAGATGTGTGTGTATATTCTTATGGGCACAGTCACAAACAGGGACAAGAACAACAATAAATTTTAACCTGTACTTAAATTTATTAAGCTCATTAAGGCATTTTTGAAGTAGGAGTTTAAAGCTCTGCCAAATAATTGTCTTGGCTTAAAGAATATTAATTTGTTATTTTGGAGAAATGATGAATCATGTGGATATTTTTAAATAACCGATGAAACAGTTATGCCAAGGAAATATCATTGTATGAAATATTAAAGGGAAATGTGGAGTGTAATTTTTAAAAACATGACAAAGTAGAGATGGACTGAGTGCAGTAGGACATTTTATTAGTGAAAAATGTAACTACAACCTGTTGTCCAGGTGTTGCAGTGCAGCTGCATATTCTTATTCATATTGCAGAAAGTCATTTGTATTCTTATGTCTAGTATTAACTTTTGTATTTCATCTCTAAATTGTTTATAAAATAATTTATTATCTTGCTTCACTCTACTTTGATCATAGGGAGTAAACTGTCCATGCTTAATTACAGCTTGGGGCGTGTTTGTTCAATGTATATTTGTTCATATAATTGCTTGTATCCATTTATTATTGCTTGCGTGTGCATACAAATATTTCCATACACATATGCACTTCTGTGCTTGTTTGCATGAGTTCATGTTTGGATATGAATGAGGGTTTGTATGTCAGTGTCTATGTGTAGGTGCATGTTTACGTGCATATACAGCTCTATGGTTGAACTTTGAACATGCCCTTACAGCTTCTTTCCTTGGTTTCTTGTCAAACGGAGGTGCTTGATTTCCTCCCCACTGTTGACCAAACAGTCCCGTATTAGATGTCTGGCATTTCCTCAGACATTATCTGTCAATCTGTCTGGATACATGACACCAGAGACAAAGAAGCAGCAACTGTTACTTCCAAATCGCTTTACAGACAGAAACTGAAGCACAAAGTCTGTCAACAAGTCAGGAAAGAATCCATATCAAAAATCAGCAGTCTGTATTGACTGTTAATATGGAGAAATGACGGTGAGTTTGTATTGGCTGCTTTGATTTTCATTGCCAAAAAATGAATAAATAAATAGGTAAATAAAAGGAGCTAGCAGCTACAGCCTGAAATCAAACAGAGATTTTGGTTTTCTCGTGGTAGTTGAGGAGGTGAATTACGCCAAAAAGAAGCTTTCAAGATTCTAACTTTAGAGTTAGAGATGACACTATTAACCTCTTTGCTTTAAAGTTTACACGTGTAAACTCAAATATTTTTATTATTATAGAGAGTATTACTTTTATTGTTGGGATGTTCTTTGTCTGATCACTGAACACCTAAGAATCATTAGAAAAGCTTGTTCTTTACTGGCGTCATACCAAGGTAGAACAACTTTAAAAATTAGATTTTCCTTTCCTGTGTAAGTCCACCTATTTGCATAGTTTTGTTTTTCAAGTATATTTGCTTCAAAGTGGATGAGATTCAGCTGGATGGTGCCAACAGTGTGCCAAGAAAAAGAGCTTAGATTCCTGAAAGTATATACAGTAATACACTCCCACCGAGTAGAGTTTGACTTTTTGAGACTGCCGCAGGCTTTTCCTGGTTGTGTAACACAAGCTTCTGCAGCTCAGTTAGGGATTTAATAGCTTGTCTTTCTGACTTAACACTAAGTCATGAAAGTTTTTGCAGGCTCAAGAGAACTATAGTACCAACATCACACTGCATTCATACATGGATACACCAAATTAATACATAACACTCACTCTGAAAGCTTTAGAAAACATAAACTCTTAAAGGAAACATGCAAAACTACACAACCGCTGTCAGTTATGTAAAACAAATGCAAATCACCAATCCTGGTCCAGGGTAACACAAGTTAAACACACTTCATTAGAAATAACGAATCGCTGACTTGATCTTTTTCAAGGATTAATGTATAATAAGTCAAATGGGACATGTAAAAATAACTCTGAATGTAATTACAGATGAACTAAAAGATATCTCTGAAACTGCTTATTTTAATAGGCAGTTTTCCATCCACTGTTCCAAAATCTGATTATGAAACCTTGTTGAAAGTAAACAGCTCACAGAGAAACACGGATTTTGTTGTTTCACAGTGAACCGCCGCCTTCATTTAAGTAAGAAAAGCTCAGCATCTACAAATGAACTTAACCCTCACTTACTACGGCCTTCTTATAATTAAAGCTAATGTAGGTTACATGTAAGAGCTGTAGGAGTCGTTACATGCTAATTTCAATCTGTGTGGTGCCTGTCAATCCCTCTATTGTAGTGCAAGTTAGCATTTTTGTGGTTGAGGCTCCGGGTTTATTGTTTATACTAAGTCACGACCAGTTAGCATTAAATTAGCATGCGACTGATGAAAAGTAAGGAATCCCATACATGCTTGTTTTACCATAATTTATTTCTGTGTTGAAAAGATACAAGTTAACTTTGCAATAATAATGCTAAAGTAAAGTAAACTAAAGTAAAAGTGTCATGATAAAGGATTTGTAAAAACCAGGGTTGCTTGTCATGGTTAGGCTTTACCCACAATTTCTGTGTCTGTTTTGGATTAAATATCTTGTTAAATATTCACTCAAATCCATACAACACCTTGCCCATTATTTATATTCTGTCTGAAGCTGCAGGATACACCTCAAAACATTTTGATTTTATCCTGTTTGTTTTCCCATGAATGATCCAGCCAGTGGTCATGATCACTTGATAAATAAATTGCTGTAATTTCTCTAATGCCTCAGTCACACTAGAGTAAAAGTACAGCAATTGACTTGCGACTAGGAAAAATTGGTGGGTGCCTGGTGATTGCATTGAGGCCGATTGCAAGGAGTTGTGGCAACCAACTGGTTGCCCAGAGGTTGCATGTGCAGCCCCCTCAATCTTTGGGCAAACAAGGTGATTGTACTTGGCAACCTGTCTCCAAACAATCACAGTCTGACTCAGAGTGACTACAGACAGATTGGCAAAGGTTTGCTAATAATTTTAGACAAATGACAATTCCTGAACACAGATAGATTGCCAACACGTTGCAATCGATCTGAGTCAGTCTGCACTGGTTGTATTCTGGTTGTATTCCTATATATACAGTGGTGTGAAAAAGTATTTGCCCCCTTCCTGATTTCTTAGTTTTTTGCATATTTGTCACACTTACATGTGCATGAGCCATTATCCACAAATGGAGAAAACTTGGAACAGTGGTGAACCTTCTCAGGAGCGGCTGGCCTACCAAAATTAGTCCAAGAGTGCATCAACGACTGATCCAGGAGGTCACAAAAGAACCCAGAACAACATCTAAAGAACTGCAGGCCTCACTTACCTCAGTTAAGGTCAGAGTTCATGATTCAACAATAAGAAAGAGACTGGGCAAAAATGGCATCAATGGGAGATTTCCAAGGAGAAAACCACTGCTGACCAAAAACAACACAAAGGCTCGTCTCACATTTGCCAAAAAACATCTGGATGATCCCCAAGACTTTTGGGAAAATATTCTGTGGACTAACGAGACAAAAGCTGAACTTTTTGGAAGGTTTGAGTCCCGTTACATCTGGTGTAAAACTAACACAGCATTTCATAAAAAGAATCATAGCAACAGTCAAACATGGTGGTGGCCCCCGTCTTCGAAAAAGCTATTTCAGAGGCAACAAGATTGCAAGTTCACATGATCACAATACTTTCGGTCATGCTACGGTCTCCGACCACTGTTTTCACGAACTGCCACCAAATTGGAGTCATATTATGTTAATTATGTGTTACAGGCACCCACAAATTTGGGATACTTTGGCTTAACAGAGTAAGAATGGCTCTAATAGTTTCAGATTTGTTTCATCGTTTTAAACAGCGTTAAAGTGCTTCTTACATGAAATAGGAAACCCAGTGGCTGCATGCTGTCATGAAAATGTGAATGCTGATCTTTGCATGCAGCTACTCATCAGCAGTTAACAGTTTAATCCTTCTGTTGAGAGTGCAGTAGTGGTTAAAACTACTATAACTTGTTTTGCCGACAGTCACCTTGTAATGCTTAAAACAGTATACCTAAAGCTAATACTGCTGTTCAAAGGTGCACTTTCATCTTTCACGTAAGTATTATCAAGTTGAATCATCACTGAACCCCCCGCCCAAGAAAAAAGAATGCTTTGTAAATTAACCTTTTGCTGTATGACATGTTTCCTCATAAATTCTGCCTGGTAAGCTTATGCTTTCTGTGTGCTGCCGAGGTTTGTGGCTGGTCTGGATTAAATCCAGCTACTCCACCGCCTGTCGAAGTGAGCCAAACCTGGCTGGACTTCAGCCGAGTGATACAAGGCCAAATCTGTCTACAAGCTTCCACACAGAGGATTAATAGTTTCTGTGTCACCTGGAACTTGTCAAAAGGTTTTTTTGTAGAGAAATTTTTTTAATTAGGAATATAATATATTTATCATTCCTAATTGAAGGAATGTCAGGCAATTATTTTTTCATATGTTTGCTTTGAGGTCAGCTTTCTCAACTTAGAAAAAAAGTTGATTAAACATTTGTAGCATGTATTTCCCTTTCAGACCTTTTTTTGGCTTTTGTTTCAGTCTGTAAAATATACATTTAATTAGATAGGTTTTCCTACGAATGGTATTAGTGACCATTCAATGAAGTAGGTAGATGATTCTGATAATATTGAATATATTGAATACGCTTTAAAAGAGATAACATGACTGTAAATGCACTTGTGTCCTTCTGGCTCCAATCCACATTTTTGGGGTTTCAGTGGAATTTCACAGGAAAGTACCACACAGGACATTTTGTGAGACTTTGCTGTTCTGCACAGATGTTTTGAAATGATTTAGACTCAAGACAGGCAAATGTCTCAAAGCTGTTACATACCTTGATACACAACAGGATTGTAGTGAATAGCTGCCTTGAACATCAGCTAGATTTTTTTTTCCAGCTGGGTGATGATTTTCAAAATATACTGTAAAGTTGCTTTTTGACATTCATGCCATTACTCACCTGGCACTTGCCAAGTTGTGTTCAGTTTTTGAAAACAAACACAGTTTGAATCACCAGTAGATGCTTGTAAGATATTTTTGCTGCATGGCAGTTTCTATGAATTAGCTAAAAAGTCAAATGTATTTTAGGTGGTGAATAGCTGTCATTTTGGGACTGTATACTTAACTCCACAGGCCAGGACTTTAAACAGCAATTCTGATGAGAATTCTGGTCATTAATTAATTAATTAATTCATTTAAAGTAGCTACAATCAGAGGATCTGCATATGAAAAATAAATCAATCAGTCATATTGTTCAGCGTTGAAAATATGAATTTCACGCCATTGGCCATTAATGTCATCTTCATAGTGTTGGGTTTTAAGGTGAACACAAGGAGAGTCCAAAACAAGTTATATATTGAAAGAAAATTACCTTGTAGCTAGACATTACTTGATTCAAATCTGGCACTTACTAGTTTGTGTAGACATAATTTAACACTGAAGTCTTCATAGAATTTGGGGTATTATTTAAGACGGTAACCATGGTGGATTAAACAGTTGTGGTGACTTAGACGATTTTATGACTTTAGCTGGCAAAGAGACATATTGAACTACACATGGATCCACGACCAATCAAAGCTTTCATGAGCAAACTGACCTGCAGAGGTAATCAGATAACCTTTACCTGAGGCACCATAGACATTGCCAAGGTGTGCAAAAAAGAGGCAGGAAATTTTCTGACATAGTAGTCTTTCCTTGGGCTTTTGTAAGGTGTCTTGCATGCTTTCATTTTGATGCAGTTCACCTTATTGTGGAAGCATTTGACAGTAAATAGTGTTCCAGACACACTGCATCTGTCAGGTTAGGACACTATTTAGCTGATGTTTCTAAAAAGAAATTAAGCTGCTCACACTTTAAAAGACAAGTGTTAGGCTGTCAAAGTAACTTCTAAACATTATTGCACCTCGTCGTGCCTCATTTTCTTTTCCAGATGGAAGAGAAAATTGACATTTTCTTGTTCTTGGCTGAGAACAGAGCTGAATCTAAGTGCTAATTGGAGGTTTTAGTGTCACAGAGTCTACAGTTTCCCTCCACGTGGGTGAAAAAAGTGGTAAAAGCAGTACTTCCAATTCTGGAAGCCTGTAGTTGTAGATTTAGATAAGATCTTTTCAGTGGAACACTCCTTTTGATTAACCGTTGTTGCTGCTTAGATAACTGACACATATTGGTCTGAATACAACGGAAAATGTGATGGTCTGGTGATTTGACTTGTTTTGTATCTGTAAAGTAGACGAAGACAGATATGTTGTATAGACCTATGCTGTGTGTAGTTTTTGTGTGCCGTGCGTTTTTGTCTGCATGTCGTACCATCTCTCCGGTACTACGTGTGTTTAAACCATTTTTAAAAAGTAGACGAAAATGACACCACTACCACTGCTCTATTCAAATACCAGGCTAAAACACACATTAGAGAACATACATAAGTGTATCTAAGCCTTTATGAACACATGCTTTTTAGCATTTGTGCAAGCATCCACACACGGCAAACAAATACATATAATAAACACAGGTATCACATTACTCCCACCAGCTGCGTTCACTTCTAACCAGAAGTTGAAGGTTTTCAGGATTGGTTTTACCCAAACACTGTTTTGGGTGCTTGTCACCTGAAAAAAACCTTTTTAGTAGCGCTTCAGAATTATATCCACTTTTTGAGATATGTATTGCAATGCTGTTTATGTTATTGTAATTTTCATGCTGTTACCTGTAATACTTCTAATACTACAACTGAAAATTTAGAAGATACTGAGATAAATTTCATGTACTACCATACAGCCTAAAATACAGAGATATACTTTTCTAGTCAGTGCCACTAAGCCTTACTGTTAGACCTGTAAGCCTGTAAGACTGTGTAGATGTTCCTATAGAAAGGTTTTAACAACCATTGTTTTTCTGTCATAAATTTGAACACCATTCTTGATATGAAAACTTTTTCTAGCTTGGTAGCAGCATGTTTCCAGGCAAGGCCATGTGAGTTTAATGAGTCTGTTTTTGGATCTTAACATCTAGATCAGACATCAACTACATGACCAATAAATTTAGTGACAGAAAATCAATTGATGGAAATATTATTTATTTATTTATTTTTTACACGTTAAAGTCATTTAGAAATCAAAAAATACCAGACTCACCCCGATGCAAACTGCTCATAAGTGAGTAATTGTTGCTTTTTATTCTAATTTTGAATTCAGTATCTTTGTTGTTGGACTGTTGATTGGACAAAACAAGCACATTGTGTACTGTGGGATGTAATTTCTTTCACTTTTTTCTGTCTTTATTTTGAGTTTCTTCACAGTCACACACTTTGAAAGTGTTTCTGAGTATGCAAAAATATAGAAACTTTACAGACATGATACTAGTTTTGATCCCTAACCATCGTAAATCCCAAAAATGTTATCCAAACTTGTTTGCAAACCACTCTGATCCTGTGTGCATCTTTCATCGGCTGTTTCTCTTCCCACAATTTTTTTCCCCGATCTAAAATTGGTTGAGGCTTCTTTTTCTTGGTTTTTGTTTTTGTTTTTACAGTATATATTTGTATTACTTTGACAGCTTTTTTGGTGCAACTTTGCATATCAGGATGATGTTTATGTTTGGACCATCCACAATGATTGCAAAGGGACACTTCTTTGAAAACTGAACTCCCAACACATTTATGATGTTTGAATGTTTTTCATATTTTGTTGACTGTTCATAATTCTGTGGTTGTGAAGCTGTGGGTAGTGGTAGATGTCTGGACAACAACAACCATCGAGCTCTCTGATACCTGTGTATTTTTTTTATAATCACTATATATTTTTTTCTTTCCATGGAAACATGATTCTCTATTTCCTCCCACTGTTTGTCTCTCAAAAATATGTTTGCCTTCTGTTTATCTCCTTCACTTCCTTTGTCTCCTGTACTGATCAGTCTGACAGAACAATAAACAGATTCATTTCTCAGATGGTTTGGATGCAAAGACCTATTTTCCATTACACAGATGTATTCTGTAGGTGATTGTGAGGTGTAGCATTTATACTGCTGATGGCGTTAAAGGTCGATGTTGAGTTTATTGGGCTTTCAGTCTGTGTTTTTGTTTAGAATAAGGGAAGTGATGCAAGTTGACTGAAAGTGTTCACATGCATATTACTGTAAATAAGCGTGTGCTTGTGCATGTCCCTGGCCTCTTCAGTTTGGTTTGCCCGCGGTGATTTGGTTCTGAGTCTAGGCCAGTGGTAAATAGCACTCCGTGGGTTTTTAATTCCTGCTGTGTCTTTCTTTCTGACTTCTGCAGAGTCAAAACTTGGAGAGCTATTTCTGATCCTGCTGTCTGTTATTTCTTGAACATAAATCACTCCCGTCATCCTGAACAGTGGGAATTTTGCTGCATTTCAGAATCAGAATCAGAATCATCTTTATTTGGCCAAGTTTGTGCACATAAACAAGGATTTTGACTCCGGTTCACTGTGCTATCCGCATGCAAAAAACAACAAAAAAGGTTTTTTAATATGTATATATATATTTATATAGACACACACACACACAGTTCATCTGGAAAGTATTCACAGCGCTTCACTCGTTCCACATTTTGTCATGTTACAGCCTTATTCTAAAACAGATTCAATTCATTTTTCACCACAAAATTATACACACAATACCCCATAATGACAAAGTGAAAAAAGTTTGCTTGAGATTTTTGCAAATTTATTAAAAATAAAAAACAAAAATATAACATGTACATAAGTATTCACAGCCTTTTCCATGACACTCAAAATTGAGCTCAGGTGCATCCTGTTTCCACTGGTCATCTGTCAGATGTTTCTACAACTTGATTGGAGTCCACCTGTGGTAAATTCAGTTGACTGGACATGATTTTGAAAGGCACACACCT
>VUQS01077010.1:6958-28063 GCA_015108495.1 Heterochromis multidens
CGACAACTCATCCAGGAGGTTACAAAAGAACCCAAAACAACATCTAAAGAACTGCAGGCCTCACATGTCTCAGTTAAGGTCACAGTTCATGATTCATCAATAAGAAAGAGACTGGGCAAAAACGGCATCCATGGGAGAGTTCCAAGGAGAAAACCACTGCTGACCAAAAAGAACACAAAGGCTTGTCTCACATTTGCCAAAAAACATCGTGATGATCCCCAAGACTTTTGGGAAAATATTCTGTGGACTGACGAGACAAAAGTTTTCCAAGGTTTGCGTCATGTTACAGCTGGTGTAAAACTAACACAGCATTTCATAAAAAGAACATCATAGCAACAGTCAAACATGGTGGTGGTAGTGTGATGGTCTGGGGCTGCTTTGCTGCTTCAGGACGACTTGCTGTAATTGATGGAACCATGAATTCTGCTCTCTATCAGAAAATCCTGAAGGAGAATGTCCGGCCATCAGTATCTGCCCTGAAACTCAAACCCACTTAGGTTATGCAGCAGGACAATGATTCAAACCAGCAAACCAGCTCTGAATGGTTAAAAAAAAGCAAAATGAAGGTTTTGGAGTGGCCTAATCAAAGTCCGGACTTAAATCCGATTGAGATGCTTTGGCATGACCTTAAACAGTCTGTTCATGTTTGAAAACCCTCCAGTATGTTCTTGATGCCAAGGGTGGTACAACCAATTATTAGGTTTAGGGGGCAATTACTTTGTCACATAGGGCCAAGTAAGTTTGGATAGCTTTTTTCCCTTAATAAATGAAATCATTATTTTAAAACTGTGTTTTGTATTTACTCTTATCTGTATCTAATATTAAAATTTGTTTGACGATCTGAAACATTTAAGTGTGACAAATATGCAAAATACTAAGAAATTAGTAAAAGGGCAAATACTTTTTTATGGCACTGTATTTATATAGCACTTTCCCAGTCATATCCCTCAAAGCACACACTGATTAATACAATGCTTTTTAATAGCATTCATTACATACGCACTCACATACTGAGTATGTATCATATGTTAAACCTCTTTGTATTTGCCTAACATTATAATTTGTTCTTTCTTTGTAAAATATACTGCATTGCTGCCAGTAAACCTGTATGTTTGTGACTGGTCAAATGTTGCCAACACCCTTTCTTTTATGTGAGCACACTTACAGCTAGATTGGGTTGACTTATCAAGTTGATAGTAATGTTTCCTAGCTGCTAACCACAGTGAGGCATGGGGCAGACTTCACACAAGAGATCACAGCTGCCCTGACTGATGAGGTGCCATCCCTTATAACAGTTCCCCGGATCAGCCCTGCTCCTCCCTGAGTAGGGGACCAGGGCACAAGATCAGCAAGAATGGCCAGCAGGAGGAGCGTTCAGGTAAGCAAGACCAATTGATGATCTGATCATCGGGGGTGTTTGAAGGTAAGCCAAATGACTTCGTTGAGGTTATTTTCTTGGCATACGCACTTAAGGTCACAGACAACTGTTTTCACTTGCTAAATTAGCAAAATTTTACAGAATAGTACCTCTAAACCACTGGGTAATTTTGCCAGTCTTAACCGACAATTGCAAATACCTGTGATCCAGTCTGTTCTCACCCAGAAAACAACCATATTTGTTTGTTGTGCCATAGATTGTAAATAAAAAATCTATATAGCCACTGTGATCTCACCCTTTTATTAGCAAAGCCCTGTTGCAAAGCCTCAAGCTGAGTGCTGTCACTATCATGGTGACTGAAAATTCGCTAACTTAGTGTATGATGTACCATGATTTCTCAATCACATGAGAATGCCCTGCTTTATCCCCCCATTTGATTCCAATAAGGACCATAATTTTTGAAATTCAATATGTTCAACAAGACTTGAAACTAGGGACTGAGCCCATAAGGTCATCATAAAAGTGTTTCTAGAGTGGCCGCCTGCAGGCCATTAGAAATAATGCAGGTTTAAGGCAATTCCATAACTATATGCAAAATGTGCCCTGGTGTTGTCTCCCTGGAAATACAGACTTTCAAAAAAGGGTATATTTTAACCAAACCAAGATGTTTTCCTGCCTCCAACCGAGTAAGTGTGTAAACCTATCCAAACTGCTAGTGAAACTGAAAGTAAATAGTGAGTGAAAGCAAAACTTCAGAGTTCTAGGCATCAAACTCAAGTCGAAAGTTAAGTGCTTTTGTGCTACCTCCTCCCTACCTGCCTGTTGACAATGCATTCTCATCCCCATAATGAAGTTTGGTCAGATTATTTTTGCATGCATAAATTTTACACTAAAATATTACTTTTTCTGCTTTTTGAATTACCATTAACATGCAAATACAACATCAATTCCAATGATTTGCAAATGAAACAGTTCATAAAATGTTTAAATTGAGAAAATATACCATATTAAGAAAAAAATAAGGTTTTGTCTAATATAGGATTCTAGCTGCTCTACAGTCCTGGGTCTTCTTTTTCATATTATTAGTTTTATGATGTGCCAAATGTTTTCAGTTGGTGCAGGCAGGCCAGTTCAGCACTTGAGCTCTTCTACTACGAAGCTATGCTGTAATAGATGCACAACTATGTTGCCTTCTCTAAAAAAGATGCTGACATGATGGGAGCATATGTTAGTCTAAAACCTGTGTACACCTTTCAGCATTAATGGTACCTTTCCAAGTATGCAAGCTGCCAATTCCATAGGCACTAATGTACTAATGTTTTCCAAAAAGAATTTCAAATTTTGATTCGTCAGACCACAGAACAGTTTTCCACTTTACTGTCTTCTCTGGGCCAAAACGGACTGAAGCAGTGTTTCTGGATCATGTTTACATATGGCTTCTTCTTTGCATGATTTAATCTGCATTTGTGGATGGCATGGTGATTTGTGTTCACAGACAGATTTCTGGAAGTGTTCCTGAGCTGTGTTCTGTTTTTATTTATATTGTACAACAGTCTCCCAACTTTTTTGGAATTGGGGTTGTATTATCCAAAAGTCCAAGCCACAACTGCCTGGAAAACCACAACATGTTGTGTTCATTTCGACTGAGAGAAACATTCATAAGCAAGTCTGACGTCACTCTGAGGTACTAAGACTAACTCCTAAGTCAACTTTCACTGCAGGGACTCTGAAACGGTTCATAAATTTGACCCTGCACCATTTTTGCAATGACTTTGAAGTATACACCAGGCTGTCCTGTTCATTCCCTCATCCTCACTTTTCCCTTTTCTGCTCCTCCCCTCATGCTTCCCTGTGCCTCCTGTTCTCCCCTAAAGCTCAGGGGTAAACTTTAGAAAACAAATATCTCAGAGGTGTGTACACTTCCCTCTACAGAGAAACTCTAACATAGCTTTTAGTTAATTATCTTGTCCATCTTTATGCTCTCCTTCTCTCTCTCTCTCTCTGTCTTTTATATAGATGCATTTTCACTCCATCACTTGCTCATTCTCTGTCTTCATCCTACTCTCCCTCTTCTTCATTTTCCCTGAAGTGTGAAAGTGATGCCTTTTGAAAACAAATATCCCTAAGCTCCACTCAGTTCTCTTTTCTCGAAAGGAACGGAAATGCCTTCAATAATGATGTCAGATCATCTGCTGCTTGGGGAATGGGGGGAACTAACGGTGTGCAAAAGAGAAAGTGATGAAAAGATGAAAGCCTAAAATTGATTGAGAGTAAGGAAGTAAAAGATAGAGGCGGGAGGACAGATATGTTGAAAAGTAGGAAAACAATCTCAGGCTTCTACACCATCTGTTCTATGAAGCAATTTAGATACTCTCCCCTCGAGGACTTGTTTATTGGTGTATGTGAGCACACAAGCAAATAGCCACCAGCTGTGTATGTCTAGCTGGGAGTATACTTTGTGTCATACAGTGGGTCCCTCATGCCTACTTCCAGCAAACATCAACCTGATCTTCCCTTAAGAACTAATGCAACTTAACACCAAATGAAGTTCAAAACTGCACCAGGCATGACTTTTACATAAAGCATACCTGTCTGTTCAGAGTAAATCTCACACTGAGGCTACAACAAAAATGAAGATCTTGGCTCCTGCCTGTCCAGTTATATTTGTGAGGACCATCTGACACAAAACACAAATTACCACCCTGAGTAGTCGGCAAGCTGTCAAAACAAATGCAGACTCACCACATTACAATTTTGTATACTATTTTTTTTTTTTTTTGGCGATTGAAATGCAGTTTGTGTAGTGGGGAAAAGAAACTAATGTCCTAGTGCCTTAAACCCACATTTTTTCTATTAGCAAACAGAGGGCAACTTCTCTGGGTGCAACATGAGGTTCATGCCTAACTTAAGAGAAAACAACCCTTCTACTCACTTGCTCTGTGACCTCAGTTTATGGTTTGCTCATTTCAAGTCTTATGTTATTTTTTTTTTCTCATGGTCCTAATCTGAGTCAAAAAGGATAATAAAGCAGAGTGTGCTTTAGGGCAAGCCTAACTTGGGATTGACAAGTGGCTACCCTATTGGCATGGAGCGTTCCTCAGTTTCATAGTCAGGTCCACACCTCACTTGTCATGTCCCATTTTAAAATACCAAAACAGCAATGGCCAAAATGCTCAGCGAGATTTCAAGATGGTACTTAACAAACCAGTGGGTGATGTCCCATTGGTTATGACCATCTCTTATATCCAGTCAATGACAAAATAATAGCTATATCCATCCATTCATCTTCTTCCACTTATCCAGTTCAGGGTGGTGGGGGTTGGGGGTGTAGCAGTAATTTGTGCATGCTAATTAATAGACCAATATATTAACCAAATGGGTTCTGCAGTCAAAAACTTTTTTTTTTTAACTTTTCTAAAGTTGTAGCAGATGATTTTTTCTGCTATGCTCTGTGTTAGCACAGCATTTGCATTTCAGTGGAAACAAGTGAAGAGAAGCCAGTGCCAGTGCTGATCAGAAGTCTCTTATTAATTCTGTTGAGCAGTGAGGAGTCTCACTAATTCAAACCTGCTGCAAGTCAGATAAGGCCGACTGACTGATTTCTACATTGTGGTACTGCAGTGGTCAACAATCCATAGGCCAACATGCCAATCAAAGAATCAATCATCAAGTGAAATTTCAAGAGTTCTGTGTAATGTCTGTGCAACAGCTGCAAATGAGTAACTGCAAAGTTTGGTGGATTACTCTATGTTTCTAAGAAGACTAGAGGGAGAATCACACAGCAAGAGGTGCTTAAATGCAACTCCTGAAGATGTTGGAAACTTGTGTTGTCACACAACGTATAGTCAGGGCTCAAGAAGACTGTTGGGAATGCTGTGCAGTGCATTCAGTGCATACATTTTTTAAATTTTAATATGTAAAACAAGATATTCAAACACAGTTCTAATGAAAGCTGTTTAACTACCACAATGCTCCTTATACATACAAATTCATTTCAATCACTTCCATGGCCATAAAGAATTTCCTTCTCTGGGTTTACCTTCATAGAGTCATTAGATTTTTTTTTTAAATGTTTATTCTGACCACAGTGCTAATACTACTGAAATGACGACTTTTTGTATTGTACACTATACAGACAAAGGTATTGGGCTACACCTCCCAATCTTAGTATTTAGATGCTTTCAGTGCCATTGCCACAGGTGTGTAAAATCAAACACCTAGGCATGCAGTCTGTCTTTACAAACATTGGGTTGTTCTAAAGAGCTCACTCAATTTGAGCGTGGTATTGTAACAGGATGCCACCTATTCCGTTCATGAAATCTCTTCCCTCCTACATATTTCACAATCAGCTGTAAGTGGTATTATTGCAAAGTGGAAGCATTTAGGAGCCACAGCAACTCCACCACAAAATGGCAGACCACGTAAAGTTACAGAGCGGGGTCGCCGAGTGCTGAGGCACATATTGAGTCAGCAGAGCGTTAGTGACTTTTACGCACTAAATGGAGAGCTCCAAAACTCCTCTGGCACAGTACATTTGTCCATATTGTGTATATGCTGTATAATCCCAAATAATGCTGTGATTACTGTGATGACTGTACATGATGGTCAGTTAATTCCTTCAAAAGTCCATCTTTTCTATGCTCTTGGTCCTAAAATAAGTCTTTCTGTGCATCAGAAAGCTACACGTTTGACATTTGTTACTGTGTTAAAATCTGCACAGCACAATGCTTTCTCCCACTTCTCAGGGCTAGTAACACCTAGTGATCACCTGTTGTGATGGACACCATGTGACACCTGTGGCAATTGGCCAAATGTGTTAATACAAATATTGAACTGTAGTAAAACAATGTGGTATTGGCACAACGATAGTCTTTGCTCTGCTATGTAGGAGATACACTAGAAGGAAAAGAGAAACTTGTCTGTATAATACACCATGAAACAAACAGATTAGGCCAAAGTGGGAATATATCACATAATAGCGGCATATTCTCTATCATATGAAACATTCCAAATGCATAATGATTTATGTGTACATGAAAATTCTAAAATTAGGGAAAATGCCAATCAATAGAAATTGGCATACAGAGGACTACTAATGAGGCTATGGAACGATTATCATAACAAAGCCAGAATGAGAAAATGCATTTTAACACTTTTAAACAACACTAATGAGATTTTCTTTCCTAATTTAATGATTGTGAAACCACTTTGCAAGCTGAACATCACACTTACTCGAACATCATTAATCAGTTGAGAGAATGTCAGAAAATGAATCATTAATTGCCCATTAAACTGCTTTATCAAGCAAAATTGACACATTTTATCACAATGATTTATTGTTTGTTTCTGTTGTTACCATTGCAAAAAGAACGTATGGCATATGACTACCGGCAAGATGAAATTTGAAGAATTGGACTTTGGACAAAAATACAATCAAACTTTATTGATCCCACTAAAAATAATTGCCTAAACATTTTAATTTGATTAGTTGTTATGGCCTTTTTAAAATCTGTTATTGCCAACCCATCTATGGTTAGGGTTAGGATTTGGTTAACCTCTAAACATCCACCTGGTCACCCACGACCTGTTTAAGGATAGGGTTACAACTATGTTCACATCTACCCCTTTGTATGGAATTTTCACCTCTTTGACATCCCACATGAAACTCCATAACAGAATAAATGTAAGGACAAGATCCATGCAAGAGACTTGATTTGAAAGGTAACAGCCTCTAGTTTCTGAAACTATACTTGTTTAGCATGTGGCTTAACCTTCAAAGGTCAAAGTCATCAATGGTGATGATCCTAACCTTAACCCTAGCCCTATGCTATCAGAATATATAATTTTAATTTAGTTTTTTTTTATTTGTTTGTTTCTTTTAATTTCTCCCCATGTCAGGAGTCAGGGGACCAAAGCAATTATAATCTTTTTAACTGGCATGCATCAAAAAACTATATAATTGTTTTTCAGGGTAAGGTCGGAGCTGTCACCAACAATGTCTTACACCACAAATGGTTAAATGTAGTCTAACTTGAGGGGTCTTCTGCTTTTTTGGAACACCCAAATGCATTTTTTTAAGAAACCTGTACAGCCAAAATGTATGAGACTTCATTTGTAATGTGACATTGTCTAGTTCTTGAAAATTTACCTATGTAACATGTGGCTAAGGCAAACCTGAAATCTAAACTCTTAAATGATAACCAGTAACCTACAGAGGGTTTATCTGAGCTGCCTGCTGCAATTGGAAGGTGGAACTTCACAAAGGTGGTAAGGTTAAAAGAAGTTAAAACCAAAGCAATGCGTTACACAGGAAAGAGCACATCTCTCTTAGTTGAGAGGATCTGCAGAGCTACATATTTCACAGCACAAAAAATCATTTTAAATTATTTTTTCCAGGTTCAACAAAGTACCCACTTGGCTTAAAGAACCTCCTGGGGGTTCTGGGTGTCTTCCTCCCCTCACCCCCAACCAGTCGTGGCAGGTGGCTGCCCCTCCCTGAGCCTGGCTCTGCCGGAGGTTTCTTCCTGTTAAAAGGGAGTTTTTACTTCCCACTGTCGCCAAGTGCTTGCTCATAGGGGGTCGTCTGATTGTTGGGGTTTTCCTGTATTATTGTAGGGTCTTTACCTTACAATATAAAGCATCTTGAGGTGACTGTTGTTGTGATTTGGTGCTATATAAATAAAACTGAATTGAATTGAATAGGAGGTCTTAAAAAAGACATTTTTGTTGCAAGGTGGATTTTATGATCCTGGAAGGCAGCACTGCACTTGATATAGCATTAGTTGTGCAATAGTTGCAGACAGTTATGTAAACAATTAATACAGATTGGAGTATCGGGAAGTGATGACAAGCATTTGTGTCTGAGGTGAACAGAAATGTAGCAAGCCTATACTGGAACTGTTTCAACTCAAGATGAAGTTTATTTTACCATTAAAAAGCTTCAAAGTTAAATAAACAACCCAATCAGTGTCACTGTCATGGATATATTTTCAATCTGTGAATTCTAATGCTTCATTTGTGCCTTGGCATGTCTACACTAAGAGATATGTACAGACCCGAGGCACCGTTTTGCCATGGCAAAGCCAGATTAAGATGCCTTCAGTCATTCGTTATCTACATGTTGCTCTTAGCTCCCATGACATATTTGATACCATTGAAAACCTTTGGAATTCATTTTAAATACTGCATAGCAGTGAAATCTGTCCAAGTCTGGTGTAACTGTTACACTATTGGATGTAAACCAAGCTGCAACAGCCACAGCTTGAACTCCAGAGTCCCTTAATGAACAGTATCACTGTGGTTGCTTCAAAACAAACTTCATCAACATCTCATAAAATACTATTTATTTATTTTTACATTATTATAATGCCATTAGCTAAATTTACTCAATGTACTGGTGGTCATTTTGAACATTCTTATGTAATAAGGGGCCACATAGAGAGGTTTATTTGTGGCCATCACTGACTTGATTAACATACCTGTTTTTTAGTGATTGACAAGATGAATGGATGAGCGTCTTTCTTTACTGATGAACTCCAGGTTCATAATATAATGAATTATGTATCCATTGTTGGAGTGAATAACACATGCAGAATTTTAAGGTCAAGGATGTCAGTGATTGACTGAGTCAATGACCTAAAATGAAGGCAGGAAGACCCACAAACAAGCAGCAGATAAACACATCTGCAGTAAACGGCAGGCATGTTTCTGGGTTCCAGTCCTAAGTTAGTCACTGACTGCAAAAGAACTGCATCCAGTTATTAAAAATGACCCTAATTCTATCCTGAGGGTACATTGTTTTTAGAACTCATACAGTGGCCAGTGCAGGGAGGTGTCTGCTGGGCCTCATAATTCGAGTCACTGTACTGGACCTTTTCACTGTGTTTGTGCTGTTGGTGCCTTTTGGGGAAATTATGTGACATGCCAATAATATGGCCTACTGTGTGTTACAGACACTCCAAGAACTCTGTGCTCCTGTTTTGGTAAGTGAAATTCTGCTGCAGTATTGAATTCTTACGTTTCTTAGCACTAATTGACAGATATGTCTGTCTGTGCTTTGCAACCGTACTGTTCATGAATACAGCGTGCTAACCAAACTTACTAGCATTTACTAATTACTTAGTGCTTAAACCATTCGTTCAACTATGCTCACTTGGACCAATGTAAGAAATCCACCCAGCAGGACAATGCACCCTGTCCCAGCTTCTGAACTCACCTAGTCCCAAATAGTCTGTGGTGGTCCCAGCAAACAACCCACAGGAACCAAAGGATCCAAAGCATTTTAATACTGCAACTGATCATTGTAAGATATCATCATACAATTTAAGTACATGCAATTAAACAAGTGACATCTCCTTATTTTTCCTTTGAAAAAAGCTGTGGGAGATTATTATTGGAAAAAATGATCATTTCAGACCATTAATCAGCTGTGTTTTTAATTTCCATTGATCAAAGAACTCAAGGGCACTTTGGAGGCAGAGCACAGCCATTAGTGCTGGAAACTAGTTCTGCCATAATAATTTGGGAATTCACTTTAATCTTGTATTGAGCCTTCGTGTGTTTGCAGTCCAGCTTTAGTGAAACCAGCCCTGGCATCCAAATGAAAGACAGACCAGGGACCCGGGCTCATTAAAACACATAATTTTTATAGATATAACTTCACATCTACTGTGTCTGCAAACAACCCCAAAAATACATCATCAAAATATGAAGGCATATTATGAATCATTTATCTTCAAGTAATTGAGCCATTTTAGCAGACTCATTTGTGTTATGAAAAGAGCAGTGTTTTGAATGTTACTGAAGAGATAACTCATCATTGACCTGTTATTATCTAAGCATATTTGGTTTGCGAGGATATTAAAAAGGTCACTCTGTAATGGATTGGAAGAGAAGCAGCAGTCTGTATTTAAAAGAACAGATTATTTTATGGCAGTGTTTATGTATCCAACACACAGAAACATTATATCATCAGTACAACTAGCTCACAGCAAGCCATTTATACACAGTGTGTTTACTTTGTTTACTGCAGAGTTTGAGCATTTTATTGAAGGAATAAATCAAATGTTGGTCCGTTGTTTTATTAGATGATTAGCTTTTTTATTGTGTGAGTATTAATTCTCTATGGAGTCACAAAACAGTTTGAGTTAGTGTTCGGCCTCTGGCCTTGTTAGAATGCATGCACGTTTGTCTCTGTGTTTATTCCCTAAAGCTTTGCCAGTGTCTATGATGAACAAGAGTGCAGAGAGTGGAATGAAGTCTTCTCTCAACCAGCCTTTTTCCTGTCTGCAGTGGCAAAGTGGCCACTGGGAAAAACGTGACTTTTTCTACTGGCCCATGACACAAATTGGAATGGTAGCTAAATGTGAAAGGAAGAAAGCATCGGAAAGAAAGAAAAAGGGCCACTGTGCAAATTGTAGGGCCTTGGGGCAACTTGAATATGGAGAGATTGAATATTCAGCTGCTTTTTCTTGAATGGCACTAGCCTATTCTGAATTTTTTTTTTTAAATGACAAATTATACATTACTTGAAAACTTTTTCTGTCATCTGCAGGAGTCCATAGCTAATGAATCAGAGACGGACTTTATTCTGACATGAAAACGGTTTTGTGACAGTTCCTAAAGATTATGGAAACTGCACACTTATACAAGATAATACAGGAAAGCACTGGGGTTATAGTTTGGATAGTTTGATAGTTATAGTTTGTAAATATTTGGATGACATTACCCAGGGAGTTTCCAAATGATATCTTTTCTGTTGTTTACATCCCTTTCTCCGTGATCACGGCAAACTCTTTAGTGTGGATGTAGCCCCACAGAATACACCGGGCGTAGCTATATTGTGTTTCAGCTGCACTGTGTTTCATATCTGACCCAGCTGATTGCAATTCCAATACATATGCTGTTCCATGTTGCTAAAATTAAAACAGATTTTATTTATTTATTTATTTTTTACACAAGCCAATCAGCTGCAGCTGCACAGAGCAGGTGAGAAGGACAGGAAGTCAGATAAACAGCCTAGGGACGCTTGTCCAGTTTTCAAAATATAAGACCTGGTGCAGACTAAACTCTCCACTTCTGAAATGCTCTTGGTGGGATTTAAAGCCTGTGAAAGACGGAGCAAAACCTCTTCACAGACGCAACATTAGCATAGTTAACATTAGCATAGCTCACCTACATGATACTGTCAACACACTACAAGAAGCCCATCCTGATGGAGCTCAGATAATTGCTGGTGACTTCATCAGGCATGCTTAAAGACAGTCCTCCCCAAATTTGTACAGTATGTACATTATTCCACCAGAGGAAGTAACACACTGGACCAAGTCTATTCCAACTTGAAGCATGTTTACCGGACAGTCTCCCTCCCTCACCTGGGAATGTCTGACCACCTCTCACTCATCCTCATCCCAGCCTATACTCCCCTAAGGAGAAGAATCAAGCCAGCCACAAAGAGGGTTAAAACCTGACCAGAAAGGACACTCTCCCAGTTGCAGGATTGCTTCACTGCCACAGAGTGGAATGTCCTAGAAAACCAGGACCTACAAGACTACACGGACACTGTACTGTCATATATCAAGTTCTGTGTGGACAGTGTCATGGTTGATAAGGACATCCATGTTATCAACCATGGATGACGTGAAGTTCAGTCACTCCTGAGAGACCGCAACTCTGCCTTCAGGTCAGGAGACAAAGCTGTATACAGCCTGATGGAGTACCTGAAAAAGTACTCAAAGCCTGTGCCGACCAGCTCTCAGCAGTCTTTACTAAGATCTTCAACTTTTCCCTAACAGTCTCACCCTGCTTCAAGTCAGTCACTATAATCCCCATCCCAAAAAACTCACACATCAGCAGTTTGAATGGCTACAGGCCCATTGCACCATTGTTTGCAAAATGCTTTGAGAGGCTTGTGTCACAACACATCAAAGCCTGTCTCCCTCCTGATTTTGCTCCCCATCAATTTGTATACAGAGCAAACAGATCTACTGACAATGCCATCTCCACAGCCCTCCATACCGCTCTAAGCCACTTAGAGCTCCCAGGGACCTCATGCTCTTCATAGACTATAGCTCTGCTTTCAGTACAATCATCCCTGACATCCTTATAAATAACATGGCTGCCCTGGACTTCCCCCTTGGCACCTGTGCCTGGATAAAAGATTTCCTTTCAAACTGTCCACAGACTGTGAAAATTGGTAGCACCATCTCCTCCACCCTCATGCACAGTACTGGTGCTCTACAGGGCTGTGTGCTGAGCTCTCTCCTGTTTTCCATCTACACCAGAGGTCGGCAACTCAAGGCTCGTGAGCCGCATGCGGTTCTTTAGCCCCTCAGCTGTGGCTCCCGCAAGCTTTGAAAAAAAAAAAAAAACTGTATGAAAAAAAACTAAGAAAAAGTTTAAATCAGCTATATTTATTTACTCTGTATGGTTAAACAATGTATTAATAAAATTAAAATTTAATTTAGCAAATATTAACACTTTGTCCACTAAAATATGCATCACACCCTGTGTCTACAGCCTACACCTGTCATCCTCCTGGCTCTCCCTACAGGTGGCTAATCTTAAATACCAGACCCCCGGTAAGCTAACCATTGATCAATCCAAAAAAAGAGAAGTCTTGGAGGAAAATATAGTGTTTAATTCTGCGTGGACAGATTCAATTGCTTTCACTGCTGATGACGCTGGCTTACCTGTATGCTTCATATGTGGTGAGAAATGATCAAGTAAAAAAATGTAATGTCGAAAGACATTTCCAGACCAAGCACATGGCATTTGCTGAAAAGTACCAAGCTGGAGATGAACGAAAAAGAGCGATTTTGGAACTGCTGCAAAGTCCGGTGGCTGTCCACAGGAGAGGTGCTGAAACCATTGGTTGCGGTGCTGGAACATGTGAAAACTTTCCTGGAAAGCAAGGGCCTCACTTATCCTGAACTAGAAAATCCAGATTGTCTGGAAAAGCTGTACTTCATGTTGGCTATGACAAGTCACCTTAACACGCGGAATAAAAGTCTTCAGGGAAAAGAAATCATCATCCCTGATGATGCTGGAGGATGTTTTGGTGCAAAATGACGTTGTTTGCCAGCGATGTATAGAGAGTTACATTCTCTCACTTCCCCTCCCTGAAAGAGCTCAAAGCACACCATCACATAAATTGTGAGTATTTGCAGTGTGCAGTCATTGTAATGCAAACCTTTGGGGAAACATTCAGTAAGTTCAGACAGGAAAAAAAAAAGGGTGTCCTCCTTTAAAATCTTGGGGACCTACATCACAGAGAATCTCTCCTGGTCAGACAACATAACTGCAGTGGTGAAAAAGGCCCAACAGTGACTCAGGTGGAGCAAACTGGAGGAGAAGCTGCTGCAGCGATTCTATTGCTCCATCATAGAGTGTGTTGGCATACTCGGTCTCTGTGTGGTATGCCCGCTGCTCTACAGCAGACAAACACATGTTGCAGAAGGTAGTAAGGACAGCTGAAAAAAATCACTGGCCGCCCTCTTTCTTCCCTTGATGACATCGCCAGCTCCCGATGCCTCTCCAGACTGAAGAGGATCATCAGAGACCGCTGCCATCCTGGCCACCACCTCATTAGCCTGCTGCTATCTGGAAGAAGGTACAGGAGGATAAAAAGCAGGACCAGCAGACTGAAAAAAAGCCTCTTTCCATTGGCTATCAGGGTACTTAATACCCACAATAAACTTTAAGCAGTCACATGCTAAACATTGATTCCTCTGCAATATCTACCTTAAGTACAATAGTCCAAAAGACCTCTAATATGTCTCTGCCTACCTATGCCATTGTTAAAGCTGCTATCATTAGAATTATTTCTAATCCTATTTATTTATTGTTTTATTTATGATAGAATAGGATATATTCTTTTTTATGGCTCTTTTTATTCTAATGGTATAACTGTTTATGTTTGTTTGTTTGCACCAAGTACAGCAGTGCTTCCAGTTTCATTGTATGCTTGTGTTTGTGACAATAAAGCTTACCTTATCTTATCTTTACAGGGCAATGGTTCAGTATTTGGGCTGCAGAAACATTTCATTACATTAACACTAGAACCGCCAAGGGGATCATTTTGACCCCTTGGCATTTTAAAAATCCTGTAACTCTGTTAAATTAAAATCCCATCATCTCATATTTAATGACTTTTCCTAAAATGGGCTTATTCATCAAATACTGAATTTTGGGGTGTGTGGGATCTAAAGAAAAAAAAAATTATGACCACTTATACCTAGAACCACAGAGAACGTCATTTTGACCCCCATAGAAATTAATGTAAAACCACTACTGCGGCACACCGGTTTGCCTAGCAACACTATTGCTTACACACATTTTGATGTGAAGGCTGCTGTTATACAAGCCAGAGCTAGCCAGATGTGATTGATAAATAAATATATAGGGGACTGTAGTTGGATAAAAGATGAGTAATTACTGCCGGGCTGAGGATGAGATTTTGAAGCGGAGCAGTGTGGACGCTGGATGCAAAGCTGCAGGTTTGATGATCAGAGGCAGATGTGGACGAGGTTATAAACTTTGCCAGTTTTATTTTTACAATAATTATTTAAAATGTGTTTCTTACGTTTTTGTAGCCATCTGTGAGGTCAATTTTAAAATGTAGGTAATCAGCTGTTCAATCTGTTTCACAGTGAGCGCTCTGTTTTTATACGTCTTTATTTTAGCACAATTAATCCCACACGTTATCCAAAATTATTTTTTTTTAACTTTTCATAATGTTCTTCTTCTGTAATAATTAAATTATTTAGATGTTTTAGCTGTTGTGTTATTTGTTGTACCCTTTGTATATTAGTTTATTCTAATGTGTATTTTAACTTTACGATCTTTAATGAAATGATCTAAATCATTGATAAAAACTAATAAAAGCCCTAAAAATTAGTCTTAAATACTTATTTTGTTAAATCTTACTTCTTAGAAAAATTAGAAAAAATAGATGAAAATTAACAAATTAACTTCAGTTCTAGTGTTAATGTGGTACCTGTTCTAAACCAGGTTTCCTGAATGCCAAAATAACACTTCAGGAGACGGCAACACTCTGTAAGCTGTACAATCACTTACTTGGTTGATCTTTACAGGTTGTATTATCCCCTTAATTCTGAGGCTGTCCATCTACTGGGAGGGTTTTTTTACTTAAAATATTTGGTTCATCCCTTCACTCATATAAGATACTATTTAATGTTTTGCCTATAGCTAAGATTGTTGACCTTCGAACGGCTGCAGAAATAAGCATAGTACAGTTAGATGCCAGAGAAAGCTCTTGAGGCCACCAATACAATCCTCTCATCATGTTACCGAGCAGAGCCCCTAGGCTTGATTCTTCTGAAAGGAGATCTCTTATGTAAAAATCCCTGTCACTACCATATGTTGTACATAAAAGTAGGAAGCACTGAACTTTTTTTCTTCTTGCAACTCTCATAACTGTTCACTGAACTATTTGAAAGCCGTCAGCTCTAACAAAAGAATAATTTTGCTATAGCCACTTCTCTCTGAAGTCAATAAAACTACACTCTTTCAGAGTACCCTCCATTACTTACAAGAACTTCTAACCCATCCATCTTATCACCAGCAATGTGAGATTGCTGGTGATAACAGGAAGGAGACACAGAATTATATCTTCTTCATCTGTCCCTTTCCTGTTTCCTTATTGTATTCTCCTTCGATTTTTATGCAGATGTTCTTTGTTTCCAGTTGCAGCATCAGCAGTATCAGTTGATCCCTGTCACAAACAATGCAAGCATACAGCTCAAAAAAATTTAAGTAGTAACTGGTATTGTTATGATCTAACACTGGTTTGTCTGTTCCACCTACTCTCTAGTCTAGGATGGGTAGGTCAGGTATTCGCCACCCCTTTGCGTGGAGCATGAAGGTTCTCGCTCCTCAGCCTGTCCACCTGCATCTTGTCAACTGCATCAGCCACAGTATTTAAGGACCAGCCCTGCCATCCAGTCCCCGCCAGATTATCTGCCTACTTTGTACAGTAACCAGCTCTGCCTCAGTTGTTTCCTCGCTATAGCTTTTCTCCATGTGCTAACGACTTCTCTCTCCCTTGTTCCCAGTGCTGTCTGTTGACTGAAGGAGTGGTTGCAATACTCACCTCAAGGCTCACCTGGACTGGTCCGTTTTCCTTGGAACTAACTGGAAACTCATCCATTCGTGCCCCTGCCTGCACACCCTCCAATGGCCCTCTCATTCCCAGGAGACAAATCAGTGAACATAACCCTCCCCTCTGGACTGCACCACTGCTTCCCAAGTAAGTTTCTCAATTAAGTAATTTTCTCATTGTGGATAATTCTGTATGGACAATCTGTGAAATTACTCACCTGGACTAACCGGAATTTCCTCTTTCACCAGACTCACCTTTTCCCCCTGTCCCCTGCCCAATCCTTCCTGGACTCCCCTCATGCCCCTCTCTCATGGTAGTTTGTTGTGTTTGAATCGAGCTCTTACAAAGAACACTAAAACCGTCTGTCTTGGTTCTGCATCTGGTTCCACCTTTTGACACTAGCCTGTCGGCCCATGACAGGTATATCAGCAGAAAAACTGAAGTTAAACAGTTTTAGGTCATAATTTGGTACGTGGTTCTTTTTTTTCTTTCTTTTTTTAAAATTCTTCACTTCGAGTAACTCTTTCAGGATCTTTTTATATCTCTAAATATTGGTTAATGGTAACAGTTTGCTAATATCACATATTAGCCAACCTAACAGTTGGGACCTGTGCATAGAAAAAGTTTCCAAAATGCAAAATTCCATAGTGCTTTGGCCCAGTGGAGGTCAATTTAGGCCACTTACACTTGAAGGCCTATTTGGCAGTTTTGGTCAGTAGATGGCAAAAAAAATTGTGAATCCTTAACTGTACTGACTGGGTAGATATTATATAAGTCTTTTGAAATGGGTAGTGATAAAAGCTTCATGCAGCACAGCTCCCTGATTGTGCAATTATTTCCAGTTTCATCATGAAGAAAAAATCAAATAATGTTTTTCATAGCAGCGCTTGTCTGGCTGTTGAACATCCATTTAACATAACTTAACATAATTATTTTATTTCATTCATTTATAATGTGTATACACTGTATATTCATAATCTTTCTGTGAAAATAAATGTACATATACAAGTAGTTATGAGTCTTATCTTGGTTTGTCTTGTTGCGGATGTAATGGGTAGTTAAACAGTTTTATTCTGTGTGGGTTGTTTTGAACGACCAATCAAACCTGAGTTTTGGCAAATTTTGACATTGAATACTGCACGCTCAGTGCATTCATACAAAACACACAAATCATTCCAAGCTGCTCACTTTTCACTGAGAGTCCAAAATATGCTTTAAGGCATTTATCAGAACAAAGGAGTTAGCCTTAAGAAAAAAAAGTAATACATAAAAGCTGTATTGTTCACTTTGGCATAGTCATCACTGTTTTGTTTTTTGTTTTTTTTTTCCTCATTGCTTTTTTGATACACGATCACAGTAACATGAGGTAGTTTTAGAATTGATTGGCCAGTCATTGTTTTGCTACATTGAAAATAGTGTCTGAGAAGAAAGAACTAACAGTGGACATTCTGGAGGGAGGCTTTGTATGAGGCTATGACCAAGAGCAAGCACAAATGAAAAGTACAAGTTTTGAGAGGGTGATTAAAGTTTGGACTCTGTCAGAGGAGTTCTTTGAGGAAGGACTTGGTGTTATTTTTTGTGTGGACTTGGTAAAGTGTACTTTTCTATTTGAGTATTGGAAGAGATCTGAACTGTACTTTCTGACACTGCCCACCAAAATCACGTCAAGAGGGAAGTCTCTGCATCTACTGAGAGCTGATAATGTCATCAGAGAAGGAAATGAAGGCACGCTATATTCATCATCACCTGTGCAAATCTATGTCTGTGTATGAGCAGATTATAGAAGAATGCAAGTTCGGTTTTATTCCATAACTAGTACCATCCAAAGTTAGAAGTGGTTTTACACAAACTTCATTAAGAAGTTGTCCTACCAAACGCTGGTGGCTACAAATGGAAGTTCTTTGTGTCCAAAGAATTCATTTACGAGTCTGTAGTAAAGTTTTTGGAGCAAAAGGTGTTGGGGACTAGCTCAAAAGTTATATGGAAGAATTCTCTCTAACAGGTTTCTTAAAGACAGCAGTAAACGTCATGCACAGGAATACTCCCAGAGGCACTTGTTGTTGCATCAGGAAGAATGTGCTTATGAAGTGAATGGACACACGTGTTGCAGTTGTGTTCCACATTGTGTTCTACAATGTTGTTAAGCCATAGGTACTTTTTAGATACATTTGCTTTACTCTGATTAGTTATGGTAAAACTTATACACTTTTTTGTTATATTGTCATTAGCATTTACAGCGTGTTCATCTTTTTTTTTTTTTCCATTTTGTTTCAGGGCTGTAAAAGCTTCAGATTCTGCACAGTTACATAGCCAAACCAAGCAGACACACAAAGCTTTTAGGGAGCCCCTGCTGTTACAACTGGCAGCTATAAAGCTCCCACCTGCAGGTGTATGAACATCAGCCCCCAATCCACTACACACAAACCCCAGTACATCCAGGAGGACAGCTGGCAAGTGCAGGCTCTGCCATCAAAAAACACACATCATGTGTGTATGCTGTCAAGAGCCCCTGTGCTTGTTGGCCAAAAGAGAATCTTCAAATGCTTGGCACAGTAAACGACTGATTTAAAAAACTGATGGGCCAAAGAAAAAATACGAGCAAAATAATGTACAAAAACCAGGTCAGATTGAATACATTATCAGAAAATGAATTGTGTTATAGATAGAGACTGCTTTTCTACTGAAGATAGAAATTACATCTCATCTTCCAGGTGTGATATTAAAACAATGTTTTGTTTATTTTTTATATAGTTACATAAGAAGTCTTGTAAATGTTTTTAAAAAAAATAGCCATCAGGGGCCAATTTCATGTCTCTACTAAGATCTCGTTGAACAACTTCAGCCTTGTTTCTAATTGTATTTCACACATTTTCTATGTTATTGTTGGAAAGTGTCAAGTCTTTTCATGAGGTATGCTTATACGAGATATGAATTTCATTTTGGTTGGCACTTAGCTGGACAAAACCAAACCAGTTGGGGATGAATGGTTGAGAATCCATCTCTCTACAGTTTCCTTACACAGGATCCCAACTAGATTGAAAATAAGATACTCATTCTATATGGATTAATTTACATTTGGCAATATTTTTCTGTTCTAGGATTTCACCAACCTTCCAAGCACATACTGTATGTGGAAACCTATAGAGGTGAAAGCCAGAGGTGGGTTGCAAAGCAGCTTGCAAAAAATGTGTTGCAACTAGACTAAAGCAGACTCAAACTGCTTAAATAGCATACCCTATATGAGATTTACCAAATGGATGTGTAGAAGGATATCAGCTGTGCCAGCTTTTGATGTGGCCTTGCCATGCCTGAACTAATGATATGATTCACTCAGTAGTCTCTTTCTGTCTAGATTTTTAGTTGTTTATGCTTAGAACTCCCAAGTGACCTTGTTTTCCGTTATGCCTAATGTCTTTTTACCCAAACTGATATGGATGTTAACTCCAAATACACACTCATCCACATAGAAGAGGTCAAACCGACGGTGCCTTTGTGAGTGGCTTTGTGTTGAAGTCCTCATTAAAGTAGAAGATTTTTAGATATTCAAATTTTATAGCTATGCCTACATACACGGGAAAGCAAATATATTACACACACAGTCCCCCACTCAGTAAATGACTGTTCTGGCATTTAATGGTGTGCAATTATAGTCTGTTGGCATTGGGAGAAGTGGTAAATTGCCTCATCAATTGTGTGTTCTACCATGTAAAGCTAAAGGTTTTTCAGGAAAGGAAAGAAAAAAAGATGTATGGAAAAACAGGGAAAATACACTAAGCATACTATTTATATTTATTTATTTTTGGACTAAAATAGTTATTTAATGCAGATATGTAGGGGAAAGAAATTAAAATGGAAACGGAACAACCCCCCAACCACCAGGTATGCACTGATAATTTGTGGGCTAAATCTGGTTGGCCACTCATGGCCTTCAAAAAGATATCCCTTTGTATGTAAATTTGGTTGAAAGGTAAAAGGTGAAGAGCCATCTTTTCAGACACCTGCGAAGATTTGAATCAAACCCAATTTCAATCATTCACCAATTCATGTTTGCCAATGGAGCAATTTTGTGTTGATTAGAGGTCCAAAAGCTGTCACAAGGGTACATAACAATCTAGGCTAAATCCATCCATCCATCCATTTTCTTCCACTTATCCGGGGCCGGGTCGCAGGGGCAGCAGCCTAAGCAGAGAAACCCAGACCTCCCTCACCCCGGCCACCCCCTCTAGCTTATCCGGGGGAACACCGAGACGTTCCCAGGCCAGCCGAGAGATATAATCTCTCCAACGTGTCCTGGGCCTGCCCCGGGGCCTCCTCCCGGTGGGACATGCCCGGAACACCTCCTCCAGAAGGCGTCCAGGAGGCATCCTCGTCAGATGCCCGAACCACCTCAACTGGCTCCTTTTGATGTGGAGGAGTAGCGGCTCTACTCTGAGCCCCTCCCGGATGGCTGAGCTCCTCACCCTATCTCTAAGGGAGAGGCCAGCCACCCGTCGGAGAAAGCTCATTTCCGCCGCTTGTATCCGCGATCTCGTTCTTTCGGTCACTACCCAGAGCTCGTGACCATAGGTGAGGGTCGGGACGTAGATCGACCAATAAATCGAGAGCT